>CAJNIZ010021113.1:141320-171546 GCA_905231905.1 Symbiodinium pilosum
TCTTTGAGGTACCCTATACCGTAATTTCATGGGGAACGTGGGACCAGAATATTGGTGTTTACTCAGGCTTCTACAGTAGATGTCTCCGCCAGTTGTTGTGCCTCTCTGCTGCACTTTCTCGAGGAAGCCCCAAGCAACCACTGTCCTCTAGGTTGGGAAAAACCCAAGTCGCGGCCAGATGATCTCCTGCAGTATCCTATATTTTCTACAGTACAATTACAATAAGATAAGATCCTAGCGACTCCTATGACAGATAACACGCTCGTTTCTTGACATGAGCTATATAGTCTAAACTCCTAGTATGCTCCTCAATAACCCCATAGTTGTCCCTATAGAATCCCCTATATATAGCCCCCTTGAAGGAGGTTGGACTATAGCTCGTATGCCTATCTAGACGGCCCTTAGCTTGGTTCACGCGCCTTTAAGCCTAAGCCCTGGCAACAAATCGCATCCATATTGTTTGGGTACTGCCCCCTCCCACTCTGTAACAGTTGGATAATATGCATAATCTAGTCATATATAAACATTAATCTGACCCCTAATATAGACTGTTTCAGGGTGGGGCCGGGCAGTACCGAATCTACATTCAGTCCTGCCATCCATAATTACAACATGTAGCCGCGCAGCCTTCACCCTACATCCTACACTACCTAGGATTATGCCCACACCCTAAACCCTAAACCCTAAACCCCTAAACCCTAAACCCTAATAAAGTCTTAACGAATGGCTCTTGAGCCCAGGGAGGATGGGTACGCACCATTGAGAAGGCCAGAGGACTAGGGTTCAGGGTTTAAGGGTTTAGGGGTTTAGGGGTTAGGGTTTAGGGTTTAGGGGCTTAGGGGCTTAGGGGTTAGGGGTTAGTGGTTTAGGGGTTTAGGGGCTTAGAGTTCAGGGTTCGCGCTGCAGCGTTTCGTGTTGAGGGTTCAGGTTTAGGGTGGTTCAGGGTTTATGGCGTAGGCTCAGTCGAGGGAGTTGAGAGGTTTTTCAAACAGGGGTACTCCTCAGAACGCCAAGGATGAGGAGATAATTATGGGGTTGTATTTGGTATTCAGTAATAAAGATTGTTCAGAAAATCTCCCGCATGAAAAGCCCAAAGCTTCTGCAATGGATCTCAAATTTCAGATGCTTCTGTACTTCCACCCAACGTGTGACAAGCACAGGCGAGGGAACACAACAGTGTCGCGCGGGTGCTTCCCCCAGAGTGCTTTCCGCGCACCAAGACAGCAAACACCTTCTCCGAACGACTACTCTCTCGCCATCACCTGCACAAGGCCAACAAGCGCCCTAAACCCTAAACCCCTAAATGCTAAAACGCTCTCTCAAAGGGCCCCATGCAAACTATTTGAACAGAACATCCTCATGAATTGCCACGCTAGCATGCGGTAGGGTGGGTCAAGTCGGTTCACAGCCACAGCTAAGCTGGTCAGCACAAGGCAGAAAAGCCCGGTGCACTCTCGATCGCAGGAAATAGGTTCAGGGATGCAGGTTCAGATGGTAACCCCTATAGCCCCCTATATAATCCAGCCTCCATTTAATGTTACATTTTATTATCCATTTAATTCTCCATGCTGATATATACCCCTATAGGGTCTATTTCATACCATTATTGCCATTATTAGCGGCTGAGGGTTCGGCAGAAGAGGACCACTTCGCAGGCGCTTGCCAGTGGTGGGAAATAATGCCTAGCGTCCCAATGGCAATCTTTCCGCTTCACCGTTCAATTTTTGGGTTGCAGTCCATACGATTTACAAGAGGGTATGCACTTTTTCAACAATCCCGCTCTCACGGTCCTTCTATGTCACAAATCCGTGTCCCCTTAACCCTAATAAACCTCTAAACCCGACTAAGCAAGTCTCATCTCGCAAGCTGGGAAAAAGCTGTCGCCGCCGCGCCGTTTCTCAATCATCTTCTCTTGCTGGGGAATACGATATATGGCTCAGGATTTAGGGCTTGCGGTTTCCTTGCAGTAAGTAGCTTGGAGAAGGTTCTATCCTAAAAATGGTGTCCTCATAAAAAGCAACTCAATGTGTTAATTCCTTACATCCCATTTCACTCCGCACATAAATCCAATCTCCAGAAAATTGTCATTCGTTTTCCATTTGATTCTCCATTCTGGCTAAGTAAGCCTAATCCCTAGGCCATAAACCCAACGCCCTGGACCCTAAACCCTAAATCCCTAAACCCTCAGCGCTAAACCTCTGAACCCATCCTTGATGTTGGCACTTGCGAGTCCTACTTCGCCGGCGAGAATCCGATGTTCGTGCGGCATCTAGCCGAACACAGGGTTGGGGTTTGAGGGTTGTTGGGTAGTTTCGTGCCTGGGGTCTAGATTAGTGGGTAGGGGCTAGGGTTCCGAGTTTCTGCGGCTTGAAGTTTAGAGTAAGGGGGCTCGGGGCTTTAAATACGTTGCCATCGTGAAGCAGGAGTTCATCCCTAGCGGCAACTCACAGCATTATTTTGTGATCTTCTGTATGGCAGAGGTCCTGACGCCATGCTTTTGGGAAGCGCTCTGTGGGTGCTAAAGTTGGAGTGAGGGAGTGGTTCCTCATAACTATCGTTTGGCACTTCCATGTATACCTTCTATGAATCTATATTCCCTCCGCCTCTGCCCCTTAAACCCCAAACTATGAGTCTTTATATTCTCTGTCCCACTCCCCTTTAAGCTCCTGAACGAAGTCGGTCGCCAAGGTATACCTGGTCGTTGTACTTCACTCTGACCACCCTGACAACTGTGGGATATGGTGTCTTGGGCTGTGACCACCCTCCACTGAGAATGACCCCCCCACCCCTACTGATACAGGGCTTTTAGGGGTTAGGGTTAGGCCTTCCACTCATAAAGATGTTATTCGTATGCTTATCGTTATCATTGTTTTTACTACTATCGTCACAGCCAGAATAGCAATATTACTAAGCGTGACTTAGTACGATGCATATTATCCCGAATACACGACCATCATATAGTAGGTTGTCCCAGTTATGGTGCGATTCTTGGTTCTTGGAGTATTGTGGGCCCGCATATTTAGGGTACCCCAAACAGGGCCATACTTTTGACATCTTGCCCTATTTTTCTCAGAGGCTTACACTCAGTTCTGCGTGCGAAGCACTTTGATGAGACTTTGCGTGCATCAAACCCTAAACCCTAAGATCCAAACCCTAAACCCCGAACCCTACACCCAAAACCCAAATCCTGACTCCCCCTTATACACTAAGAATGTTGAAGCTTCTGAGACAGAAGGTCTTCTGGCTTGACCATAGCACTCTGACGGACTTGCGTAGGACACATTTTTAATGTTGTGCTATGCAGTAGAAGGCGAAAAGTTGGAATATTGATGTATGAGAATTTATTTGTTTTGTCCTCTCTCTAGGTCCTGAGGTAGGGATGTGCATATTCCAATCTTTTCTTGCTTCTAGGGTATTTGAACCCAATAAAAAATCTGGACATAAAGTTTCAATGCATATCCCACGAAAGAACCAGATGAGACATATGTCCAAAGGGTCCATGTAGGTCTTTTACTTAAGGCCCAAAGGGGTTCCCATATACCTACTCTAAGGCCCAAGTACCTACTATATAGCTACATGGACCCTTTGGGATTTGCAAGTTTGTGTTGGCTGCGCTGGTGAAGGCGTGACCTTGAGAGACCGCCGTTTCGGGGTCCATAATGATAATATAGTAGTTTCCATTCTCTTTTCCATTCTCCTTATATAACCCCAATATATTCCTATATTATACCATAGTGGTTTCCATTTTAACTACTCTGTGCCATTGCCGCTTGGGACATGAAACGCCGTGTCATCTGGTCTTATTTGGCAGCTTGACCAGACAGTCGCCGCCTCTGGCTAGAACATGGTGACAGTTGAGATGAGTAGTGTTTTATTTGGGGATACTATGGTTAGAGTAAGACTATATCCTCCTTTGGGGGTATAGTATCTTATATAAGTAAATGTAATCTTACTAGGTTCAACCACCAAAAAAACGCTACTCAGATGAGGATTGGGGTCCAATATGTCGAGCTTACTTTGAACGTGCCCTACTGGGTCGACTTTAACCGGACTTCCTTCCCCCATTTTAGCAACACAAGTAAGCATGTACACCTCCTCTGTTGCATGTTAACCCACACATCGCACGATCCTGATGGCAGAAGTCCTCGACGGCTTATGTTAAGAACGTTCATACGGGGCACCCTTCTGCAGCTGTCATGTAGGCTTCTGAATAATGAGTAAATGCATCACTTACATGACTTTAGCAGGCTGTATCCCAAAGCCCTGCCCAAAAGCACTAATTACATTTCGGCCCTTCCCTTAATCCTCAAGCCTAAACTCTAAACCGTAGACCCTAAAGCCGTACCTTGCTCGTACACATCTCCAAGGCGACATCAAGCCCGAGCAGCTTGGGTGAAGAGAATGTAAGTGCAGCTGGGAGTGTTGAGGGCGTAGAGCTCAGGATGTAGGATTCTGCTTCAGGATGTAGGGTTTAGGCTTTAGGCTTATAGTTCAGAATTTGGGCTTTAGGGCTTTAGGGGCCAAGCCATGAAGAAGGGAAACGGAAATGGATTATTTATGTATATGTATATATATATGTATATATGTATATGTATTTATATATACGTGTGTATATATATATATATTCATTCAATTGTGCAGAAGCCCCTGCTCGACAGTCGTGAGTTACCGCTCTAACAAAGGGCATATTCTTATGTACCCTCAAACAACTACTGCGAGTTTTATGGGGGGTGCCTCGAAAGATTCCTAGTTCTTGGACCCCCGCACCCATGTTTGACCTTGTACCCTACACGCCCTGCTTGATGGGCTTGGTGGTTTTGTCATTTCTATAGGCTTACCATTTGCTTAGCTGGGAATGAGCCATTATGGTAGTTGTCATGTTCTTTTCCATTCATTCCTTCATTCCCAGCTAACCGGAAGGTAATCCCTAAGCCCTAAACCCCAAATAGTAGTTTCAATATTCTTTTCCATTATCCCTATGTAACCCTAAATTGCTCCCTTACGGGTTCAGGAAGCTATATGACCCAGGCTGCAGCCACAACATTACTTGGCCTAAAGCGCATATCCCAAACTCGGCAATGGCATTGGGTTAGGAATTAGGGTTTAGGCCCTGAACCCTAAACTTTTAACGTTGCAGTGTAGACCCAGTATTAACAAACTCCGTCCTTTTACGGGCCTTGGTATTAGGATCCCTATTAGAATCCCTATTAAGGGGAGGGGGTTTATTAATCACACGTCTACAGTATGCCCTAAACCCTAAACCTTGATACTGCCTATTGCGTGGCAACAGAGACTTCCACATTCAGACCATCCCTCCGCCCTCCGCGTGTCAGTTTTTCTGGAAGACACTATGAACATTTTCTTTTTGAATCATCCCTATACAACCCCAATATACTATAGTAGTTTCCATTTTCTTTTCCATGATCCCTATATAACCCCTATATAACCCCTATATGAAGCCCTCAAACCAAACCCCAAGCTCTACTTGGACCCTGCATGCCCTTCCTGTTTGGATCTCTGCGCAAGCTGCGTCCACCAAAAGGCAAGGAAATGAAGGGTCCAGATTGAATCTCAAAGCAGCAAATCTTAAACTTTGAACGCTAAACTTTGAACCCTAAACTTCAAAGCCTACACCTGAAATTCTAGGCACACACCCGAGACCCAATGCTTTGTCGCTGTCACGCAAGGACCACGGCGGAGTGCCGATGGGTTCTGCTTTTGCTCCTCACCTCCGCGGTGAGCCCTGGCTTCTAAAGCCTAAAATTTGTTTCTATATTAATTCGTATTATTACTATTAATATGTTATTTTACTATATTTTCATGATTATTATTGTTATTATATATCCTAAACCCTTCGCAGGAAAGTTCATGTCCGAGTTTCCGAGTCGTCGAGGTTGCTGCGAAGGAACGTAGATAACCCTTTCCCTAAGGGTCCAAGTATCCAATGATTTGGGATTTGGGTAATAGCAACTGTAGTACAGGTTCTGGAAAAGTTCATGATTTTAGGGTACTTGGTTCTCAGGGTCTGGGCTCAGGGTGTTCAGGGTTTAGGGTTTAGCTACCGGAGCATGTAATGTACAAAAAATGGAAAGTGACATGGAAACTGGAGCCATATTGGCGTTATACCGGTTCATAGGAGATTGAGATTTTTTCGTAAGAGCTCTCATGACGGCAAACCTCCGTGTTCTCTCGAATTCCAGCTTTTCAGGACACATGGTGTAGTTTAGTGCTATCTACTTTTTGTTGGAATCTTGAAGGGCGGCCCATAGATGAGGGGCCTATAAGTACAGAGAGTCCCCTTCGGGCCTGGTGGTTTTACTCCAGTTTACGTGGCTTAGGGTTTAGCGTCTATTGCCATTACTAAGGCCTCCGAGGGTTTTGATTTTTGTCATTTTTTGGAAATCTGAACTTTTGAGATTTAAGGATATTTGAGAACCCAAAGTAAGGGTAGGCTCTTTGGACGTGAGGGTTCAGGGTTTAGGGCTCCCCCGCCCCCAGCTGGCCTGCCAGGGTGCAATACCCTAAACCTTACTCCCACAAGTACTTGATAAATCGTAGACTAAACTAAACCCTAAACCCTAAACCCTAAACCAACCTACAGTTAAGCCTTAAAACTGAACCCTTTGACCCAAACCCTATACACCCCAAACCCCAAAACCTAGCGGGGCTTGTAGAGTGGATCCGTAAACTAGGGTTTAGGATTTGGGGCCTAGTAATCCTCATATATACCCTCAACCATCGTATCATATAGTCCCCCCTCATCCCCATGAACACCGCAAGCCCCTTTACAACCCTATATAACCCTACAACTCCCCATAGAACTAAGCCCCTTTCGAGAGAGTCCAAGTTGTTCCAAAACCTGGCAAGGATCTTTTCCGGACTTCTAGGCATGCTGAGCGACTTGGTCGCCAGCGTCAACAAGGTGAGCGACCTGATTTGGGCGGTTGTTCAAAGTGTCCTTTTAAAGGAGGATGGGGAATACACCTCCCCAAGAAGAATTCCTATCAACCTTAAACCTTAATCTCCTGTATGGTTTTTTTTTCCAGAGAGGTATTCTGCACAACGACCATGTCAAAGGTCTTAGATCTGGGTTTCAAAGTTTAGGATGTTAGAGCTTAGGGTGTGCGATGTAGGGCTTAGGGTTTGGGAATTAGGGCTTACGGCGCGTGATTTGGGGCAAAGGGTTGAGGGATTGGGGTTCCAGCTTAGGCTTGTGGGTTTGGGGTGTGGGTTTTGTTGTTTGGGATGTAGGATGTAGGAACATGCGGTTTTTGTTGCATGGGGTAATCCCATATTTATGTGCATTTACATGTCGGAGACATGTTTTGTGTTGGAGCAGAGGATCACGGGGCTTGGGCGGGGCTTAGGGTTCCTCACTAAGGATGCTACAGTTCATGAGTAAATCCTCAATGACCTCATAATATAAGCCATAGTCTAAACTCCTCAAAAAAGGGGTGGTTATCTAAGAAATTATAAGGAAGAGGATTTTACGGGTTATTAAGGGGGATACTAGGAGTTTAAACCCTAAACCCGGAAACTCTAAATCCTAAACCCTACACTCCATTTTGTGGGTTAGCAAGGGGGGTTGTAGGAGCTAAGACCTACATCCTAAACCCTAAACTATGAGTCATTCAGGGGGATACTTGGAGTTTAGACCCTCGATCCTAAACCCTAAACTATGGGTTACAGTATTAAGGGGGCTAGTCGGAGTTTAGGCCCAAAATCGTCCCCAAACTATGGGTCAGAAGGGGGATACAAGGAGATTTAGACTAGAGCTCATATACCCAAGCCTTGCCTTAAGGGTCCAAAAGCCCAAACAGTGGGGGTTTCGGGCCCAAATATAATAATCTGAATACTATTTGGAACCTGAAGCTCTAATATTTTGGTCCTCGAACCCTTAGCCCGAGGAATCATGTCGCCAAAGCATGGTTAGGGCCATGTCCGATGGTGCCCATGAGCAGTTTTATGTGGTGGTTGTACAGGTCATAACCCAGCAAGTTAAGTTTAAGGTTGGGGGTTTAGGGGAGTTTGAAGTTTAGGGTTCAGGGCTTAGCGTAAACCCTAAACCTTAAACCCAAACCCTATACCCTAAACCCTTGGGGGGGGGGGGTCGTCCAAATCTTTTCAGAAATCCGAGAAACCCAGAGCCGAAAATGTCAGAAGACGTTATGGTGTCCGTTGCTGGGGTTCCTCCACGCGCGAACCGTTTCCTTTGTCAATGTTGGGCGACCCTACCTGAAGTTTGGTTTAGTATCAGAATTTAAATTAAGGTTCTCAGACTGAACAATTCCTACATCAATGCGCGCAACCCTCAAATTCATGCCCCTGGAATCCTCCTAGTGCATGGCGAGCAACTAGGGTTTAGGGCGTAGGGTTAGGGCACTATGGTTTCGAGAAGCCAGTGCATGCCCCTGCCCAACAGGTTAGACATCCTCAAACTGGGGCACACTTGGGAGCCAGGTGATATCTCCACCCTAAGCCCTGGAACTCGCTTTAGGATAATACACACATTGTACTTCCCATTGAAGGTTTCCACAGAGGTTATTCCAAAAACTTTGAACCCTTAATTAACCTCCAAACCCGGGTACACAGTCGGATGGTGAAGTTGGAAGGATCCGGATAGACTAGTGCCACTGGCAGGCGGAGAAAGGCCCTCTGGGCTAAAAACAAGCCCTCAATCAAACCCTAAACTGGTGGCAGCCTGAGGGATTTCGAAGGACCCTAAGCCCTGAACCCAAACCTTACACCCGAAGCCCTTAACCCAATCCAGGCCTGAGGGATTAAGGCTGGATTTGAGGCTTTGTCTTTCTTGGTTGCTGTTAAGGAACTTAAAAACGTGCTACTATTCTGTTTGCAACCCTATTTTGTACTATTTATACATATCCTGATGGCTTGATTCAATTTCCATATACCCTTGTTATGAATGAACCGTTTCCGTTTGATTTTCCGGTCTTCTTTTTCAATTGATTCTCCATACCCTAAACCCCAAACCTTAAAACCTCAGTCATAATGTCAACAGCAACCCAGTTTCGGCTGTAAACCCTAAACCCCTAAAGTTTCCTCAGCTTGTTGCAGGAGCACCGCATCATCGCTCACAAGAAGCGGACTCTGGCGAGGTCGCAGAGCTCAGGGTGTTGGGTTTAGGGTTTGGGCTTTAAGGTTCAGGGTAGGGATCAGAGTTTAGGTTGAGCGTGTAGGGTCAAGGGTTCAGCGCTTAGGGTTTAGGGTTTAGGGCTTATTATGCGTTCCCTAAACACCCAATTCTACACCAGCTCTCCGAGAGTTACCCCTAATCCAGCCTTGAATAGTTAAATGAGTTTAGACTACGGCTCATATGGAGAAAGTCCGAAGCCCCGCGGCCCTTTAATGGCAGGTACATGTCCTGGCGGGCCATCCCTCGAAATCTGCTCTTCAAGGCCTGCAGTTTGTTTGCTTGCTTGGGCTTGTGGGGTTTAGGTTTTAGGGTTTACGGTAGGGTTTGCGCCCAGCAGTGAGTACTGGGTTGCTGCTGGGGAAGTAGAACTAGGTTACCACAATGGGGAATCGAACGGAACATGAAATTCGAACGTGGGGTCATAGAGGACTTTTATACCGATCTAAGGAATTTAGACTCGATAACTGTGTATGGAGACCACATGATTTACTACACATACAGATTATGATCACTCTCTTCGAGTTCCCGGAACAACCCAGAGCAGTATGACAGGGTGTTCAGTGATCACAGAAACAAGAGTGGGATAAGAGTAGCATCGGAACAGACCTAGCATTTAAGGCCAATATTTGGGCACCGCCATGGCCTTCAGCTGGCGTCTGACCTCAAGCCGAGAGTCAGTAATTAAGAGAGCTTCTCGTGTGTCATGGGCATCAGCGGGTTATGGAGGGTTATCCCTGAATCCTGGAACATGAATGCCCCTGTGCATCCCCACATGATCGGCTCCAGCAAATGCTTCGACCTGAAAAGCGTGTGGATGGCTGGTTTGCTGTTATGAAATATAGACCAGCTTACCATAATGTGGAGAGGTCATGAAAACATAGTTCCCTCACCACGGTGACACGATTCAAGTTTCTTAGTTAGGTGGACCCCCCACCCAGTAATAGTGACTATAAGGAATAATAGGGATTTTATTTGGGTCCTCTTATATTCCTAATTATACCACTAATACAGGGTGGGGGGTCCTCCTAATTTCTTAGCATCAAGCCAGATGAGGTGAACTGTGGGATATCCATCATAGACCCAAGCTTCTAGCGGGTGTATCTGCACTTGGTTCTGGGCTCTTTGAGACATGGTGGTTCCTTGTATATATTTCCGAAAATAGTAGGAACCCTTCACTTAGGAAAGGTAGAATTTAACCTGAAGTTCCCACAGGGTTATCAGCCCAAGCAGTACGGCAGCAGAATAGAAACATCGAGGTGGCCCTGATTGGATTACCCTAAAGCCTAGACCCAGTACACATTACTAGAAAGTTAACTTAATCCATTGGGCTTAGGGTTTAGGGGCAGTTGCCTTCGCCCAAACCGTAAGTCCCAGATTCTAGCCCCTGTACCCTGGACTCGTCACTGCCTTTCTGAGAAAAGTGCCAGGTCCGGAGATATCTCCTGTCGCGCGGCTGCTATCTAGGCTATGCTTGGATGTAAGGTGGGTCTAGGAAGTCTAGGAATGTATAGTTCATTATAGTTTTGATGGGCTTAGGATGTTGAGATGAATTAGGTTGAGGATTTAGGATTATTTCGTTTTGGCTGGTGGTTCCTGCAAACTACAAGTCTGCCAGGTTGGGATTTTGAAGTTGGGAAGTCTTTTCTTTTTGAGGGTTTAGAGTTTAGGGTATTGAGCCTACCTACTGCTTTATGACAGTGCTCACAACCCGTTCCCTAATGCCCAAATCCTAAACCCTAATACGCACCCACCCTAAACTCCACGTCTTAATTCCCCACTACGACCGGGGGAGAACCCAGGTGAAAGGAATCTCGGACGAAACCATCCTTGGGATTATATAGGGTAGGGTTTAGGGTCATATTCATATTGGCTTACATAGGGTTACGTCGAGATTATATGGGGTTATCTAGGGATTACATAGGGTTGTATAGGGATTGCATTGAGGGTGAAAGATTAGGTTTCGCGTTTATCGGGTCTAGGGTTTAGGTGTCCAGAATGAAGGGCAACAGAAAAGCCATAAGACGTCTTAACCGTCAATCTGTACCAAACCTGATGGTTTGGGGTTTAGGGTTTCCAAAGTGAAAGCTCTGCGCGGAGGGATAGAAATCCTGGTCATGAGTTTGGTTTGCACCGTCTTGGCTTACTGAAGGGAAATTCCACCCGAAAGGAAGCTAGCGGCATCCAGCGAAGAAGAGCCTGTACCAACCCTTAACCTTACAACTCTAAGTCCTAAACCCTAAACCCCATCGCGTGAGACGTGTTGAATTAACGTTCCTACTTGAAGGCATGAGTCTCCAGAATCCAGAGGTTATTTTCCCTAAGGGTCCAAGGACCCAAATAATAGGGTTTGAGGGCCCAAATACCATTAATGTTATAGTATTTGGGCCCTCAAACCCCTATTATTTGGGTCCTTGGACCCTGAAGGTTTCTGCAGTGACTGTTATGTTGCCTTCTTTTGCGTGGCTGGCGGCATCTTTCTGGATATTTCGACTTGTTTAGCAAATCTTTATGTGGTAGTTTCTCCCTCACTAGGGGGACCCTCACATAGACCCCTAAATACGATAATCCTTATTATGGGGACCCCAAAAAAGGGTACGTCTAATTTTTGGGAAACCCCCATGTCAAGCTGCATCCTTATTTCTTCTGGCATGTCAAAGCCCTGCACCTTATCAAAACAAGAGGGTTTCGGGTTTAGGGTTTATATACCTTGGTTGTGATGCACCCTGGTCATTAGCTCAGGTTCCGATGGGGCGCGCAGAAGGACGGCATGGGTTCAACTGCGGGGCAGAAGCTTCAATCTTGCAGATGCGCAGCAAACAAATGATGTTGTCTTGTCCCCTTCCTTTTAATGAGGGGAGGGCTCCTAAACCCCAAAACCTAAACTCTTGACCCTATACTGGCATTCGAAGTCTCGTCTTCTATGGTGCAAGTCCACTCATCCCCAGCAGCTTCTCTGAAAAACCTTTTCTTTTCAGAAGGGATCTGCTTCCAACAGGATTCTGTGTAAGTCTTCAGGGGTTCGGACTAATGAGAAGTTCTGAAGCCGAACATCTAGGTACCCCAGTAGTACCCTTTTTCCTTTTTTTTATTTTGGGGTCTAATTGTTAAAGCTGAACAGTAGGAAAAAGGGTACCCTTAGTATTAATGGGTTACTGGGGAACCTAGACATACAAACTGACCGCATCCCTCTTCAAGTCGATGTAACGGCTATTTCTCCTTACCAACAGGGACGTTTTTCGGGCCCCATGTTAGTTGAGGAGCTGAAATTAAGTTACCACTGCATGGGTATATGGAAAATGACTACTCAAAATGCTAGCCTGCCCGCGGAGGACTACGACCTCTACGAGGAAGAGCTGAAAAGGACTTTGACACCGACTTTGCGCTCAGAGCTCTGCTATCACATCTTCAAGGACATGTAGGGGCTTAACGGCAGCCCCATCTAATTCTTTCAATGAAAGCCCGCTAAGTCTGAAGGACCTTTCGGAGCCCGGATGATTTCATATTAGGCAGGGGGACGTCGTGTAACATAAGGGGAAGGGTGTACGTATGTACAAGTTGTGTAAGGACATGTGGGTTCTTCCGGTAACTATAAGCGGGAGCCTCCTAGATCGTGGTTTATAGCAATTTGGTGTTTACATTGATGTCGAGTACGACTTGTGGACTTCATTTTGGGGCTTGTCGAAACCGGCTGCTTGCAGGGATTATCATTAGGGATGTATGAGGGGGGCTATGAGGGAGGGTCTAGTGAGTCTAGTGTTCAGCAAGCATGTTGTGAAAAGTCCTTCTGAGATTCTGAGCAGAAGCCCTTAGGTTTTACGTCTTAGAGCTTCTGGTTAAAGATGTGGATGCTGTGCCTGCTGTAGCTTTAGCACCAATCTCCGCCCAAGCCCAAACCCTAAACCCTTAACCCTAAGCCTGAGACTAACCCTAAGGGTCCAAGGACTCAAATAATAGGGCTTTAGGATCCAAATACTATACTATTAATGGTATTTGGTCCCTGAAATCTTATCATTTGACTCCTTAGGGTAACGCAGCATGCCGGCAGGATGTGTTGCAGGCTGCACCTTTCCTTGCGTGGCAGGGCTCCCAGAAACCTGTGTTCCGTGTGAAGAGATTTTTCGCAAGCCCCGAAAGTCTGCTGTAGCAACCCAACCCAAAGGGTGCATGTAGGTATATGGTATATACTTGAGGCCCAAAGGGGTTACCATATACCTGCTGTAGGCCCAAGTATCTACCATATAGCTACATGGACCCTTTGGGAAGAGTCTTTAGGGTTGAGTGTTAGGCTTTATCTAGGGTCCCCGAAAGTGAGGACTCTATGACACAGCAGGGTCCAATTCCATATTTGGGGTTGGGGTTACCACTAAACCGTTAACCCCAAAAGGGTCCTCAACTTAGATGTTCCCTCACTACCCTGAAACAGTATCATGGGTTGCGGGGTGCTCCTCAAAGGCCTCAAAGGTATTACAAATCCTTCAGTCCCATGGTATAATGTGCTAAAGGTCACGCAGGATTGTAGCCTCCCCCGCATGAGGGTTATACTATCCTGCTGTACCACCGCCTGGCCGAAACCCTAAACCCTAAACTTTAAAACCCTAAACCCTAAACTTTAAACCCTAAACCATTCCATCCTACCACCTCCTGGCCGAGGATGCGTGAAACCCCAAGCCCTAAACTTGAAACCCAAAACCCAAAACTTTAAACCCTAAACCCTTAACCTTAAACCCCAAACTTTAAACCCTTAACTTCAAACCCCAAACTTTAAACCCCAAACTTTAAACCCTAAACCATTCCATCCTGCCACCTCCTGGCCGAGGATGCGGGGCTACAAAGCTTGTATACAGCAGCTGGCAACCAGTGATGGCCTCAGATGCGACTTTCGCAAAACAGGGGGACCCTGGGGAACCCTGAAGCATGTGCACTACATTTTAGGGTTTAGGGTTGAGGGTTGGGACACTGTTACAATTTTACCGCTTTAGTACGTTTGGGTTCGTCCTTTTCATCTTAAGGGAGCAGAAGGTTTAACTGTTACTGAGTACTTAAAGAGCAACCAAGTGCAGGGGTTGCAAGAGGATGATGGGGTCCCATTGCGAACGGGATCTAGATGGCCAATCTGCAGAAGCTCCCATACTGTGGATATCGCTAAATCAGCAGTATTTCATTTTGGATTCTACAGACCCAATACAGAGTAAGACTGCATTTTGCTTGCTGGCACCGTACATTACACGAATAATGTTGCAATACTTGGTGCAACCACCCCCAAAAAACGTCACCTAAATGGGTGGCTGTCAAAATTATGGTGGTCCCTTCTTGGGTACCCCAAATATTACGTGCCGTACTATAATAGGGATCCAAAAGGGACCATAATTTTGACAACCACCCAAATGAGCCTTCTTTTTACCTGCCCTAAACCCTAAACCCTGAACCCTAAACCGATTCAGGATTAGAAGGTCGAATTGCTCAAGGTTTAGGACCTTCAGGCTCGGCATGGCTCGTTTTTGAACCAACACAAAAGGTCGCTGATGTATCGCAGTTCAGGATTGAAGGGTGTAGGGATTAGGGGTTTAGGGTGCAGGGATTTAGGGGTTAAGGGTGTAGGGGTTGTTTAGGGTTTAGGGTGAGAATTTCATGTCATCAGTAATGGACTTCGTAAGGAGCTTCAGAATTCAGGTTTCCTGTTATGTGGCCCTGGGTCTGATGCTCTAAACCCTAAACCCTAAAAAACATATATTATGAGGGTTCCGACTTCGAGACATAGCCAGATGTCCGGATTTTCCAAGAGTATTTGACATAGGGATTTGGATGCTGGGTTCCGCCTGAGGCAACTTCCCCTCTTTTTGGATCCTAAGTCATTCTAGAAATTATGAAGCTAGAGTATACTAAAAGAAGGTGAAGAAGGCGCCTACGCATCTCTAATTCCCAAACCCCAAGCCCTAAACCCCACCCTGCCTACACCCTTACTAGGACCCCAGAGATTTCAGCCTTTATCGACGTGTGGTTTACTTTTAGATATTGTTGAGTTTCCATTTGCCCAAAACTTCAGGCTGTTCTATACGGCCTCGAACCCATTCAGTGAAGGTCTATGTCTGTTCCACTGTTCAAAAAAGATCTTGCACCACCTAGTGTATCATATACCCCCACAATTACAGCAGTAGTTCTTTGAGGCGCCCTTGGTGATGCACCATTTTCTCCATCCACCGAAGCCCTACACGCTAAAAGGTGTGCGGTCCACTTTCCAAGATTCTGGAGATTTCCTTTTCCGGGCTGGCGACGAGATCAAGGATCTCAATTTCTCGGGCTTTAGGATGTAGGGTTTTAGGGTATAGGGTAGGAGGACCCCAGCCTCGTAATAGTGGTATAATAGGAATATCATAGGACCCTAATAAAGACCCTATTATCCCTTCTCGTCACTAGTACCGGGTGGGGGGTCCACCTAATGTATAGGTTATAAGGTTCTAGGGTTAGGGGTTTGGTGTGAGGTTTTAGGATTCAGGGTTTCGGGGTTTGGGGCTTTTGGGTCAGGGTTTTAAGGGAGCTTCGGGTTTCTTAGAGCCGGGCTCCGCGTACGGAAGAGCATATTCTTTTTTGGGCTACATCAGGGATCATGTGCTTGAGATGTACTGACCGTTTTAGGCAGTCACAGCTGTTGATGGTCTTGGGAGTCTTGGGGGTAGTTGCGGCTAGCCATCGTGTTCGGCTCTTGTTCTGCTGTTTCTTGCTAGCGGGACAGTGATACAATAGTGGAGGCACTGTAGGAAGAACATGCTGGTCCGCGCAAGTGTTTTCACCGTGTGCTTCTTTGCGTAGTGGCTTCCTCGAAGCAGACCCGCCCCCACCCAAGAACCACTCTCTGTTTGCACTCTTCCTAATTGACAGTCTAGGAAGGATGTAGGACATGAATGAACATGGTTGAGATGAACCTCGTTCAGAGAAATGGTTGTCAGTTGTAGGTCTCATACACACGAGCAGTTGCCAAAGCATTTGCGATTTCTGAGAAGGTACTGTAATAATTAGGTTGCTACAGGGTTTAGGGTTTAGGGTTGAGGGCATGGTTCCGCAATCGCCGTACGCCCTCAGCCTTATAACCCTATAAAGCCAGGCACCCCAGCGAATGGAAGTCGATGTGGTAGTCTTGCGAAGCAGGGCTCGCTGAATAAGGGTATAGGATAAGGTCATGCAACATGTCTAGTATCAACACGAGTTTAATGGCCCTTAGACCCTTAACCCTAACAGTGTGGTAAGGTTAATAGATATGCGGATATGACCCATTGAGGCCAACATTATAGAGGTCTCTTGTTCATAAGGTCCATTGGTTTCCTTTTGTCCTTTTTGGGTTCTGAGTTCCTCTATACAACTAGTAACCAGTAGGAAAAGGGTATACCTATGATAAGATGGTTGCTGGGCTATCAGGCATTTATAAGCGACAGATTAGAGCCAGTGATTATGTAGTGCTGTCAAAATCCCAGAAGGAAGCCAACACAGCCATGCAAAAAGACTCCTCAAATCGCGTGTTGAGTGGAACAATTGTGGATGGAGGAATGGAGGACACCTCTGCACCACCTAAAACCCTGCACTTGCTAATTGCAGTTGTTGGGGGATCCTAAGTGTTGCAAGATTTCCTGCGTACACAGTAGTTTCAGTGTTTGGCCTGTAGTCGCTGGTCGACACGCCTTCCAACATACCGAAAGAATCCCTGCCATCTCCGAAGCCAAGCCAAACGATACGAACGCTACATATTCGAGACATTCTGCATATTCTATATATACAGACACATATATGTATATATATATATATGTAAGTATATAAACATATTCTATACTCTCTACAAGTGTGCTCTCTGTATCTATGCTGGTGTACTTTCTACGTAATATACGCGTATCACGCATGCCCATAAGCATCTGGCAAGACAGGATCTGCACATCCTCCTGGCGGGCAGCGTGTTCCTGTACAGGCTGCACCGGGAGAGCAGGGCATCAGTTGTAGCGTTTAGGTTTTAGGATGCAAGGTTTAATTTTCAGGGTTTGTAGTCAGGGTTATGATAGTTAGGGTTTAGGAATTGATGTTTCGGGTTTGGAGATTAGGGCTTGAGACTTCGTGTTGCTGACCCGAAATAGGGCATTGCTGTACGAGTATCGAAACAACACTTCCCGCGGAATCACCCCTCGAAATGGACAGATCTCTGTTTATCAGAAGACTTCAGACAGGAAGCTTGTCAAGATATCCTCTACCTACAGCCTCCTGAATAGTTCCTTTGGGCAATGTATTATAAACCTTTACCTTTTCCACAAACCGCAACAGACCTGAAAAGGAATTACATAGGAGCCTTTATGCAATCCTTCGAAGAGATCCCAAAATCTTCGTACATCCAGGCACTAGCATTCCTTAGGGTTTAGCAGGATTTAGGGCTAAAGGCCACTGTGCCCCCTTTTTTAGGGCTCACAGACAGCGAAGTGGGCCACTGAAACATACAATGCCAGGTTGTTGGCTTCCTGGATCAATATCTAGGGATCCTTTGTATTGTTTTGTCTATGGGATTTCGTATATTTATATACCCTGGATCAATGTTAGGAATCCTTGATATTTTTTGTCTATGGGATTTCTTATATTTATGTAAATCGGATCCTTTTTTCTTCCTAGACTATGTGGACTAGGTTTCGCCAAGCAGGGATCTCGTCCAACCGCTAACTGATGGTTTTAGGGTTTAGGGTAGGCATGACAGTTGGGGTAGAGGTTGAGCCTTGTTTCAGCTGTTGCCATTTTAGTGGGTCCCTCTGCAATCTCCAAATTTTACCCAGGGAACTGGTACAATGCTTATGCCTGCTAACTTGCAGTTAGGAAACCGCGGCCTATATAGAAGCTCCTGACATCAGACCTCTTGTTCCGCTCTTCGTTGTTCCAGCTTTCATCATGATTGCACGCTTTGTCCCCCCCGGGCCCTTCCTTTCACAACGCATGTTCTGCCGACGTGCTCCCCCTCGACATGTCCTCCTGCAGGACAGACAAGACACAACACATACGTTACAGCATAGTATATACTAAGCCTTTACCACAAACCATAGCAAACGAAAATGGAAATGCATAGGAGCCCGTGAATAAACAGGCGGGATGGTGACGCCGAACGGCACGCTCGGGAGGATCTTGAGGAGAAGGACTTTCACATTCACCGGCACTTCCTAAATCTCCAAACTAACCTAAGGGGGACTATACTTGTGCGGCTGTCAAGGTAGGCATTTTTTGATACCTTTTCCAAGCAGGCTTTCGGTTTTGGGGTCCAGGCTTGTCCCCTACATTTGTCCTTATAGAGTAGAGGATGCCAAAATAACTTGCCCAAAAGACCTTGAGATCAACCCCCAGGGTTTAGGGTGACAAAGGAGGTCCTAAACCCTAAACCCCTTATCATAATCCAGCTTCTGCAGCAGGACTACGTGGACATCCTAGCCGACTGGGAGAAGCTAGCATCCATCAAAGAAAGGCCAGTGCTGTAAGGAATAGCTGGGCTTCAGGGGGCAGATGGGGGTTTCTATCCAGTATTATTTTATCTGGGCTACTATGGTGCGAAATATGGAGTAAGATTATATCCTCCTGTTGGGTATAGTATTTCTAGTTACCCCAGTAGTACCTTTTCACCCTTTTTATTTGGGGGGTCCTTATTAAAAATGAATAGTAGGAACAAGGGTACCCTTATTATCAATGGGTTACTGGGGAACCTAGTGATTTTCCAGTGCAATTCTAACTTTCATGCCCCGACAGAGGGACTTAGTATTTCATTATCTTGGCTAGTAGCACGCGTTCAGGGGCGCAGGCAAGGTGCAGGGTCGAGGGGTTATACCGTAGGAGCAAGCAATTCGTTTTTGAAAAGGCATACTTTCGTTAGTTTTGTGGCGTCTTTCATGTCACACTTGCGGCTACATTCGGATTCCTTCGGAATTTGATCTGTATGATCACAAGTTTCCATGCTGCCCTGCTGCAACCCACCCTCCAGGACTCCCAGAAAGCTATAAATCCATGTAGGCGTCATTTGACTAGCCCGTAGAGTTGTAGAGAGTTCAATCTAAGTCCTGTGGAATCAGCATACAGCCTTCGCGGCACCTCTCAGACATAGTGTCATGGACAGCATCATATATGACCCATTTGCTTTCTGCAGCAACTCAACTGTCACTGTTTCGGTGCCTAGGTTTCATGTTGGTACCCGAAACTCTACTTAATGCAAATGCCCACGCCATCTCAACACCCAAATAGGGCCTAAACTTCCCCTGTTCAAGCCCCGAGCTCTATCTCAACCTCTCAAAGCCATGTGAGCTCTCGTCCAAACTCCTTAAAGGAGGTCTTATACGGGGGATTATGCAGGGGACTAGCATAGGGGTTTTTAAGGGGGATACTAGGAGTTTAAGCTATGGCTCATGTGAGCCCCAAACCTTGTTTAGGCTCTGAACCGTACATCAAGCCTAAACTCCCAAATTTGATCCTGAAGCCCCTATCAACCGTGAACAAGGCTACTTAAACCCTAGAGCAACCCCAAACCGCGCAGAACCCTGAAGTCTTACAACACATCTGAAACTTACGAAAACATACAAGTCCTAGGTAAAAGCAACATGAACCAAACAACAAAAAAACATTACCTTCGCCCCAAACCCCACGTTATAAACCAGAAACCTATATACATCAACCCAACACCCCGTATAGGCCAGCGGTAAACCCAAAGCCGTATAAACCCGATGAACTCTATCAACCCTTCAAGCCCTCTACACCGGCTAAACCCTCAAAACACTATAACCGATGCAAACCCTAAACCCTAAACGTGTGCAGTATGGCAGCCAGGCCTCAAGGGCGTTTACAGCGGGCTGTGGCGGCGTCTGGGCTTTAAGGTCAGGTTTCTCAAGAAAGGGGGCCCCTAGGGATATGCAGATATATATATATATATATTATAATATATATGTATAGTATAATATAGGGTTTAGGGTTTGGGGTGCACGATTTGCTAGAGCTGGAAGCTAGCAAGGCTTGTTTCATCATCACACGTATTTGGTATCACCCCACCCTCCCAGAATCCCTTTTCCTTTAAAATGTTAACACTTTTCCCCTCACTTGCCACCTGCCTGCATCACTTCAGGAAATTCCCAACAGCCTTTAAGCCCGTTTATGGTTCAGGGTGTGCTAGTTCGTGATGGAAGCAGCCAAAGCGTAGGAAATCATGCGGTTTCGGTTAAAGCGCGGCCCGAAAATGGTTTGCTGGGCTCTGACAGGACGCAGTTTTGGTTTTAGCACTGCCCCATTGGTTAAGGCACTGCTGGAAGGAGCCCAGCCGGCCCAAATCGTTATATTAGGGTTATATTTGGGTTATATTGTGGTTATATTGGGGTTATCTTAGGGTTATATTATGTCAGATTTGGTAGTTTTGGTTATTGCACCGGAAAATGATGCTTAGTAGGTTCCAAAAGAGGCCTCCAAGAGTTCCAGTGGCTTGTAAGGGGTTCAGCAGGGCCCTAGCAAAGGTCTCCAGGACCGTGCCGCATCGGGGGGGACGTCTGTGGGGCGGGACTTTTGGGTTTGGGGCCCGCACGTCTGGGGGCTCTCCCGGACGTCCGGAGGGGCCCCCAGACGTCTGGGCGGGGGGGGGGGCCCGGAACCCTAAATTCTAAACCCTAAATCCTAAACCCTAAATCATAAATCCTAAACCCTAAACCCTAGTGGTTCAAAATCAGATCACGGCCCTATTAAGGTTTAAATATAAATGGGTAGAGAAGGTTCAGGAAATATATATATATATAGAGGGATCATAGAGGGAAAATGAGGGATCCTTTTAAGGGATTGTCAAGAGATGATTTTGAGAGGATTCTAAATGCTTCGGGTTGCAGACGCTGAGTTTAGGGCTTGAGGGTTTGAGGAGTTCCTGGATGTAGGCAAATTAGCGGTTACGGCTTAATCGCTTAGGGATCTGCGTTTTTGCTGTTTGGGAGGCGCGAGTTGAGGGATGTGGGGTCTGGGTTTCAGGGCATATAGGTACGCTCCCAAAAATAAATCGGAACACCCAGAAGTGGCCTAGACCACGGACGACTTTACACAGGGCCTTGGGTTTAGGGTTGAGGGTTGTTGACATTGAACTATTTGGCTGTGTACTGTATACTTCCCAAAATTAACGGATGTGAATTTTGAGCTTGGATGTCACTTGTTCGAGTTGTCCAAAAGCCATGTCTTGCTGTACCGCTACAATAATCATGTTATGTGAATGGGGTCTTACAATACTGAAGTCTTGCTTGAAGCAGCCGAACGCTCAACCCTAAGCCCTAATCATCCTACCTCAGGTCTGAAACCCTAGAACTCTCAAGTCCCACAACCCTAAACCCAAATCGTAAGGCTTCTTAGACACTGAAGATGGGCTCTGCCAACGCGCACTGCTGTTTTGGCTCCTTCTCCCAAACCAGCCTGGAATCCCATGTAGGCCCGTTCTAACGAATGAGTCGTTCTAGGGCCTTTTCAGGTTCCGTGGTAGTGTGGGGGAGGGTAGCTGGTGGAACGACAATATTGTTTGTGGCAAGAGCATGTGAAGACAACTTCTCCAATCCGAGTGACCTGTAAATGGAGCCAGAAGCTCAACAGGATGTAAGTTCTGACAGCCTGCAGCAAAAACATTGCTATCCTCTTGAAAAGTCGAGGTCCTTCCCTGGCAGTCATGATGCTATAGCACTCTACATTGGATGTGCGCAGTTCAGGCCTCCCTCATTTTTTGAGTAGCTGGATAAGTACACTTTAAACCTATCATAACAAAAGCGTGTAGACATTCTTGGCCCGGGGAACTCAACAGGTAGGTTTTGTAGGCTTTGAGAAGCTGTCAGAAGTTTCCTGGAAACCTTTTTGCCAAGAGCCTGAAATCGTAGACGCTAAGCCGTACCTCTGCAGCAGCTGGATAATATCAATAGTATAGTTATGTATATATAATATCCTTAATTTATTCGACCCCTACTTGAGACTGTTACAGGGTGGGGGCAGTAGGCAACCTTTGCCGACCAAGGGCACAGTGGGCAAATTGGGGAGGGCCGCTGCGGCTGTGAAGCGTTGGAGGCAGATGGGGTTAGCAAGCTCGAGTCACCCCACGGATATGTAGAAGTTTGACTAGGGTTTAGGGTTTAGGGTTTAGGATGGAGCATGCATCAGGTTGAGGGTTTACCTGTAACGCCACTTACCTACAGCTTCATGGGTAATATCCCATAGATATGTAGGAGCCATAGCTACGTATGGAGAGCCGGAAAGATGGAGGCAGATGATGTACCATTGTACTATACGTATATAGGTAGGGGTATAAGGTGAACATGGGAAAGACAATGGATACGTCTAGAGTGTGTGCATGTGTCTATATAGGGGTTTATATAGCGGGAGGAAAAGATAATGGAAACTACGTTTCCTTCCCACCCGTACAGAAGTTCCCGGCGATATGGGTTTGCTAAGAGTAAGCATGCAGAATAGTTGCATGCTTTTTGTCTCTCGAGCTTGCGTACATTGACTGGATCCTCTTCACGGACATATCAGTAGTATAAAAGCTGGAGTCAAAACTACCGTCATGCATTCTAAAGTAGCAAAGGTGTCTGTTCACTGAGTGGAGTGATGTGATTCAGAAAACCACTGCAACAAATACCGGCAAACGATACTGGGCACTTTACATGAATTCCATAATCCCCAAAAACAAAGAATACTCACGCGGGCTTGAAATAGTCCTGCAGGATATTGGTACAGGTTATGTTTATGAACTTCCTGTTCAGCTGTTCTGAACTGCGGATTGCAACAACACTAAGAGACCGTCCTTATACGCCAAACAAGCCCCCAGATCCCAGCGTTGTCCTGACCAGACCTCAGGTTTGAGTTTGAACAGTGATTGCGTCCTGCTTCATGTGATGCTTAGGGTTTGCTCTCCAGAACTTGTGAAAGGACCCTGTAAGTAGTAGGGACACTTGGGGTCGTACAAGGGCATTATGGGAAAGTGCTTTCACGAACGGAAGTTGGTTTTGTTGTTGATATATCCCGGCACAGTGTTTGCATATTGCATCCCAATGTCTAAATCAAATCTGACTTAGTGAACCAGACCTCCGCCCCGCCGCACCCAGCAACATTGACTCCACAGTACTTGGAGGGTCAGGGGGACTTATTAGTAAGTATGATAATAATCGGGATAGCTGGGGTTGTTACATGGTGTAGAGAGGTTATGAGTATACTTACTGAGTACCCCTGACCCTCCAACCAGGTCCATTATTCTTTTGGGCAATGCTAGATTACGTCAGTTGTAACCACACTTGCATGTGGCGATGAAGCTCCCAGATGATCGTGGCTAACCAGGATCGCCATAGTTCACCTAGCCCTAAACCCTAAACCCCAAGCCCCAAGCCCTCAACCCTAAACCCCAAACCCTCAACCCTAAACCCTAAACCCGAAGCCCCAAACCCTCAACCCCTAAGCCCTAAGGTACCTCCATCTTGAGGAACTCCGATGTAGCCCATGTAGAGCCTTGGAGGTCCGGGGGCGCCGGACACCAGAACGCCTTGGCGAGTTCGTCCACCAACGAACTGGTCACTGGACAAAGCAAAACACTTGAAGGGTGTGACAGTGTGACTATACTAGAACGTACATGCGGTTGGAGAATTCTGAGAGGCTCGGGATGTAGGGTCGCAATCCCTGCAGGATCTTGCATGTATGCTATGAATTTGGCATTTATCTTGACCCTTCTCCGGTGACATAGTGCTAGCTCCCATGATGGCCATGATCGTCCCTCTATACCTCTCATTATCCCCCGTTTTCAAAGCTTCTATGCCTGAGAGTGAGTTCCCTGCTGGTGGGTGGCAGAGAATGGAGGAATGGACAAGAAAATCATAACTATTTTACCGTTGTGGACTCGGCACAGGCCACCATAGGGATCCTTTCCTCCTCCTCCACTCCGTACAAGCAACCGGCAACTCAACTCCAAGAAACCACAACTCTAAACCTTATATATCAACATACATGCCCCCCTCCCCACGCCCCTGTTCCATTCGCCTTGCCATATGCTGCAAGCCCTGTAGCAAACAGCAAATAACAACATGTACGTTTCTGGCTCATCAAAGCTAAACAGTAAATTTTAAGTCTTTTGCGGACCCATATCTTCCCCTGCAAGCACACAGGCCCGAATCCGGACTGATATAGGGGGCTATACATACGGGATATGTAGGGTTTCCGGTCTGGGATCCTTCTAGAAAGTCCCTGTAATTAGTGCTTGGAGTTTCTAAGGGGGTCGCCTATTCCTTGGTATTCCTTCATTAATGCTGAGTCTACATCCTTGAAGGCAACGGTAGCGGCGGACTTTGCAGCTTCATTCCAGTCAGCATTGCAGCAATGCTGCTTCAAACGCGCTGGAGTTGTTGTAAGCACCCACCTCATACGATCTGCCAAGCGACCCCTCAGAGTCATTTTGTATTCCGTCCAGCCATATCCCTTGGGTCGGTAAGGGCCTATTTCGAGATCTCACTACATTTTTCAGTAACCCAGACCCCTGGGAGGATCCAAGGCCTAGATCGCCTATATACACCCGTACTGACTCCTGTGCAATGCCTATAGAAGTCGTATTGTACCAGGGGATCTAATTTGTAAATCTTTTTAAGGATGTGGGAAGCCGGAAGTCTTATCCTTGTGGTAAATTCCTTGTGCCGAGCGCCATCCCGAGCGTCATCTCTCCCGGTGAATTCTGAGGTCCCTAGGGTATCCTCATTTTGACAAACCCTCGTCTACGTCAGGACCTGGCATTCTTTGGGTCCTGCTACAGTGAGAACCTCTCACGAGGCGCGGAGACATGCCAAAAGAGGAAAATGAGAACGGTCCAGACAGAAGACTACTGCTTCACACTAGATAAAGAACTGCAAGGGCCTGAGGGTAGGAACTTCAGATAAAACAACCCATCAAGCCACAATTCTGAGCATTGTCTTTTAAGGGGTTGAAGAAAGCTGATTCACCTTGAAGCTTTGATAGGATCTTTCTTGATCAGCCTGGATGCTCGCCAGTTCTTGCAAACCCTATTCCGTAAACCCTAAACCCTAAACCCTGAGCTATGGTCTTGATTGCAGGCAGCTTTAGGCTGTCCCTCCTTGGAAGGTCATGAGGAGCTGGTTAAACTTCATCTGAGCTATAGTCTAAGCTCCTTCAAGGGGGTTACATAGGGTTTAGGGTTTAGAGCCTGAACTATTTAAAATGTTGTTTTAAGGGTTTAGGCTTTAGGCTTTAGTGTCTAAACTCCTTAAAAAGGGTTATATAGGGGACTATTGTATGGGCTATTAATGGGGCTACTGGGAGTTTAGACTGTAGCTCATGTGTTTTGTTGGGGTGTGACCGTCCGAGTAGCCTCTTTGTCCATGCACGTCTTGCTGCCAGTATCCGACGATGAAATCCAGAAGACAGCGTAAGCCCTCAAACCCTGAACCGCCGACCCTCTAAACCCAACGACCCCCCAAGGCCCCTAACCCACTGAGCCCTTCCTAAGTCCCAAACAGTATGCAGAATGAGGGCTGCTTTGGCTGAGGGTTTAGGGTTTAGGGTTGGTCCATCATCTTACCTACTTTTCAGGTCCAGGTAAACCCTAGGTCCAAACCCCGACATGCCAAGGAGGTGAAGTGAAAACCCGAATCCCCGATCCTGAACCCCTACGCACTGAACCCAAAGCCCAAACATCCTAAACCCCTATCCTAGACCCTAAGCCCCAAGCCCTAAATCCTCAACCCCCTAAACCCTAAATAGTCCTTCCATTTTCTTCTCCAAGATCCCTATATCATCCCCTATATAAGCCTGTAAAACTCCAGAGTACGCCCTAAACCCTAAACCCTAAAACCCTAATCCCTAAACCCTAAACACAAATCCCTAAACCCAAATCCCTAAACCCAAATCCCTATAAACCCTAAACCCTAAACCCTAAACCCTATAAACCCTAAACGATAGGCCTCCAGGAGCTCTCCAAGCAGGACACCCTTCAGCGGCAAGCTGCTGAGTTCATCCAGGCCTACGGGGCTTGGGGAGTTAAGGGTTTAGGGTGTAGGGTTTTAGGGTTTAGGGTTTAGGGTGTAGGGTTTTAGGGTTTAGGGTTTTGGGATTAGGGTTTTGGGGCTTGGGATAATGGAAAAGAAAATGGAAACTACTACAATGGATTTAGGGTTCAGGGTTTAGGGTTGGGGTTATATTGGGGTAATGGAAAAGAAAGTGGAAACAACTACAATGTGGTTATATGTAGGGTTTAGGTTTTAGGGTTGGGGGTATATAGGGATGATGGAAAAGAAGCTGGAAACTATTATTATAATGGGTGATATAGAATATATAAATTAGGGTTATATAATATATAGGGGCTTGAAGTTTAGGTTTAGAGTTTTATAAGGTTTAGGGATTTCGGGTTTAGGGGCTTAAGGTTTAAGGATTAGGGATGAGCGGTGAGAGATTTGATTTTGGGCTTAGGGATGAGGATTTAGGGGTTACATGGCCATTTAAGGGCACAAGCCAAACACTTAGCGCGTGGAAATAGGACGATTTGTTATACTTTGGCCTCTGCCTCGGTCTTAGGCATAGGGAGATACTTTAGGTGGACCCCCACCCAGTAATAGTGACTATATGGGATAATTAATAATGATTATATTAGGGTCCTCCTATATTCCTATTATACCACTATTACAGGGTGGGGGGTCCTCCTAAGAGATACTGATGTTCCAGCTTTCTGGGTGGGTCGTGGAGGCTTCAGGGTTCAGAAGTTCAGACTTCAGGAGATTCAGGTTCAGCCAGGAGAATGTCTGGTTGAGGAAAGCAGCCCTTCATAGTTAGATAGAACAGGGGGGACGTGGGGATTCCGTCACGGAGTTGACGTTGCCGATTCCATCTACTTACGGATGATTAGAAGACAACAGGACGACACAATGCAAGCCATGCTCGAGAGGAGCTGCAGCTGAAGCAAGCTACTCTCACACCGCACGCATGGCTTCCCCAGAGGGTCCAAGTACCCAATAATTAGGTACGTGGGTTTTGGGGAATAGTCATTATAGTATAAGTTTTGGGTAAGTTAATATGATTCTTTGGTATTTGGACCCTTAGGGTTCCTTGGAGCAGAAAGAGCTCACACAGAAAGTCCCAGATCCTCGAATCTAAATGGTGGTTTCCTAAAATTAGGGGTACTTTTTTGGTTGTCCCTATAACATCCCCCAATTCAGGGAATTTTTCAAATATTCTGGAGTATCACTTGGCCTCTCCAATTACAAAGCTGCCAGAGAAAAACTTGAATTGCTGCCAGGCGATGTGGAGAGTGCCTTGGACGACTTCCCAAGATTTCAGGGTCCTGAGGGCATACATGAAATGCAAACCTGGACGATCAGGCTTTCCCACTTTCCTGCAGGCAGATCTTGCCAGACCCCTGAGAGGATCTACAAAGTAGAACCCCAAATATGGTACAATCATATACTACTATTAGGTGATTTGGAGGAGGGGGGGGGTGCTTTGATTACTGGCAGGTAGGTTGGTGCACTCCTCACCAGTATTACTTGATTTCGAACATTTTTGCCATGTTTCGAAGTGAGCCCACAAAAACCCTAAACGGCATACTTTGTAGATCTTGCCGCGGGTCTGCGTTGTTGCGGACTCAATGTTGGAGTTTACGTTTGCGAAGTGATGGCCTTGGCGGGCATGAATGGTGTGGAGTGAACATTACTACTGTTATTATGACTGTGTCTATTATCTTCTATTACCATCATTTGTAACATTACCACTCTATTCGTATTCTTGCCATGAGAAGATGCTTACCATGTTAGTGCGTATTCTCACTATTACTATTACCCTTATCCTTCTATTCTTTTATAGGGCACCATCTAGGATAATGTGACGGAGCACTTGGCTCTGCATCAGTGTCAGTAGGAGGATGTATGGGTAGGATTCTTACCGGGAACCGTGGTTTATGCCTTCGGGTTGAGAGCCGTTGACGACTTAGCGGGCAACGCCCTATGGCCTGACTGCCGAAGCATGTTCGGAGCCAGGCGATCACAAATCTGGGCTTTTGCTGGCAATCATGTAATCCCTACCTGAAGGGCCCCTTGCAATAACGTCTTTCAATTCTTGATATATCGCTCGGATTTTGAAGGATACCCTTTTGAGAACGCCGCGCCAAAATCACGAGCCAGAGCACCATAACTCTCATCCAAACTAGCATGGAGCCCAGCAAAGGGGGGGCCTTATGAAGATAACAGACTTCTATGACTTTCCACTCTCTGGGTTGCTCATAAGGAACTTACAGCCAAGAAGCTTAAGTAAAGTTACCATAGTTAGGAAAACTTAGTCTTCGTTACATACCCACACTGTGGTAATTTAACTCCAAGCCCTTAGCCATCGCTGCAAAGCCCCTACAGCCCCTTAAAGGGAAAAACCTTGCCATAATCTCAATCTGAAAGTCCCAACCCTAAACCCTAAACCCTAATGTACACCGCTGATTAATACACCCCTCCCTTTAATGGAGTTTATAATAGGGATCCCAAGATTAAGGCCTTTAAAAGGAGTGGGCTTATTAATTAAGGGTATACATTGGCTGCAACCCTTGGGGCAGTTTTCGGGCAGTGTGCGTACCACATGCACAGGAAACTTTGCAGTAGGTTCTTTCAGAGGGGTGCATATACGGACATGAAGGGGTCAGGGTGTATAGAGGGATTTAGGGCTAGGGTTTAGGGTTCAGGGTTTAGGTCATTTGTTGGTTCTTATGCGGGCTTTCATTTAGCTGTAGTTGTTTATGCTGGTTTACTCCTGGTTACTCGCTCGAATGCAGACCAACAAGTGGCAAGATACGGTTTCAATCGAAAAGCGTTCTAAACCCAGACAAGGAGTCGTAGGATAAGCAAAAATGTCTGGCATCAAAGGTTCTCTGGCAACTCAATGTTCTTCGTCAAGACCTACACCATAAACCCTACCTGGACCCTTGATGACCTAGCTGTGTTACACCATATGCCCTACGAGTTTCCTAGAAGCATGTAAGGCAGACCCCCAAAAAGGAAGGACCTACCTGGATCAGGTAGACCCCAACCTAACCCCTATCTAAACCATTGGTTCTCCGTTATTAGGGTAATATCCCGCTATATCCCTATATAACTTGGCACTCACTATAGCACCCTATATATACACATATATATATATATCACCCTCTTATTATCCGAGACTTACTCCCTAAACCTTGACTTTAGGCCCTAATCAAAAGTTGCAACCGTGGGCCCCTAGTATGGGCCCTAGATACCTACACACTATATACCCTATGTGAAGCCTTAGGGGTCCCTAGAATCCCCCTAAACGGCCATATACTTCTGACCTTGGATAACCCTAGACCTTGAAGCTTAAAGCCTGAACCCCAAACCCTAGACCCTAAACCCCAAACCCCAAACCCTAAATCCTAAACCCTTCAATACCTAAACCCCAAACCAAGTCCCAAGGATCACCAGGCCCGGACTGGGGTTCTCAAGCATCACCACCGCAACCCCTTCGGTGCCTCAGCCGCTCTGGGCCTTGCAGGGGGTCTTTGCATGAACAAGGTTTAGGATCTTGGGCTCAGGGCTCAGGGTTTAGGGTTTAGGGTTTAGGGTTTATAGGGTTTAGGGTTTAGGGTTCCGGATCTACGGTCTAGGGTGTCGGGGTATGGCGTTTTCTGCTTGGGGTTGTAGAATATGGACATTAGCTGGGCAACTTAACTTCAGGTCCACGACAGCAACCCAATTTGAGTAGTATTTTATTTGGGGATACTATGGTACCCCATATAGAGTAAGATTAAATCCTCCTTTTGGGGTATAGTATTTTATATAAGGGAATATTATCTTACTGGGTTTAACCACCAAAAAAACACTACTCAATTTTGCTTCTTTGGCCCGTACGGTGATTCCGAGGTCTGAATGGCACATCCTCAGGGAGAAATGGAAAGGAACAGATATGGGGACTTCCCAACATTAGGGGTACCTTTTTGGGGGGTCTCCTAATAAGGATTATAGTATATCAGGGTCTAGATTGGGGTCCCCTTATCCTGGGAAACTGCTATATCATTTGGGGTTTGGGAGTTTAGGGTCAAGG
>CAJNIZ010021113.1:173715-194803 GCA_905231905.1 Symbiodinium pilosum
GACCCCTAAGCCCTAAACCCTAGTACCTGCATAGAGCTGTAGGGTATGCCAGCAAGTTTGGACATCTCCCCATCAGATTGCAAGGGCTCCGGCCATGTCTCAGGTTGACTAAGCGACTGAACCCTAAACCTATTAGGAATGAGAGGGTTTAACCCTAAACCCTACTGGGAATAAAAGGGTTGAGGGTTTTGGGCTTACAGTTAAGGAAGGATTGTTGGTTGCTATTGTAGTATGACCCCAACGGACTGGTTCAAACACCATCTTCATTGTAGGTCTAAGGGGATTACAGCTCCAACACATTCTGGATAGGAGCCTCAAATTGTAACCTCAATAAGTGAAGAGTATAGAAGCTAAGATTATGCCCAACATCGCAGAAGCTGCTTGGAGACTATCCCTAAACCCTGGATTCTAAACCCTCAGACCCGCAGTCGCGGGCCGGGGAGCTTTCAGTATGTTTTCGCTTACATGCAAGACTTCGTGTGTTCACTAGGATGCGTACATGTAAACAGCGCAAACCAAGTGGCTTAAGGTTTCGCGGTAGTGGCAGTGAGGGAAGAATACAGATGTTTTCTGGGATTGATTTCGGTTTAGGCCATCAGGTCGATATAGGCCTCACTATACGCCGACGCAACTCAGACACGAGGTATGGGAAAATTCAAGCCAGAACCAGGTAATTGCTATCATATGCAAATGTAGTGGTTCTCAATATACCTACCTAGCTCCTTAACCCTGAACCCATGTAGCATCCCAATTTCCATGTCATGCTGTGTTCTATTTCATTCTCCAACCTTGGCTTCTCTTACTGCTGTAGATTGAGGCAATCTTGCACCACCCTACACNNCCCCCCCCCCCAAAAAAAAAAAATCGTTAAGTTACAAAAATATGAGGGTCTTAAGAGATTTTGAGGTTTTATTTCATCCGCCGTATTACTCAGCCGAGGCATGGCTATACTGTCCGTTGCAAAACGCAAGTGGAGCTCATATCCATACCGCGAGCGGCAGTGCCATGGCGCTTTCACTAAGGGTTGCAAGGACCCGAATAATAGGGTCCCTTTTAAAGGGGGTATAAAGGGATATATAAGGATATATGGGGATTATATAGGTTTGTATAGGACCCAAATAATAAGGTTTTAGGGCACAAATACTACACTATTAATGGTATTTGGGCCCTAAAGCCCTATTATTTGGGTCCTTGGACCCTTAGGGCTTGCAACATGGGAGGGCTTCTGAAGCTGCGAGGTTGCCTGAGGGTCTCCAGAAATGTACAAGGGGGTTGTGAAAATCATGCTCTGTTTGAATTGGGTGTTCCAAGTACTACTTCAGGAGCCACAATGAATTGACGACCCACGAGTGGATCATAACTTTGACAGCCTTTCCTATGGGGCTGCTATATAACCAGGAGATTATACAGGTTTTGAGCGTGGGCGGAGGACATCTTGCACCACCGCATAAATCCTCTGCCCCAAGATTTACACCATTTTGGGATCACAAGAGGTGCAAAATTTCCAGCATCCACCGGATGAAGGGTTACATAGTCATTGCCTCTGACGCCAAGGTCCTAAGCCCTAAACCTAGGCCGTAAACTCAACAGCCCCACCCTTTGACTTCAGCATCTCGACTTTGTGGTCCCATTTTGATTCTGGGGGTCTGTAGCCAGAGCTTGGGCGTGGTCTTTATACGCGGCCCGCTACTTCAGGGTTAAGCTTTGGGAGTCATTTTCCCTAAGGGTCCAGGGACCCAAATAACAGGGTTTTAGGGCCCAGTACCGGTGATGGTATAGTATTTGGGCCCTAAAACCGTATTATTTGGGTCCTTGGACCCTTAGGGATTGCATCTTGCTGCAGATGCAGATTCGGGGAGCGCAACTCGACTGGTCCTGTAGGTATCACTTGGATGTTCCTTTAACCATTCTTGTACTTGGAGAAGGTTTTCCCTTATTACGATCGAGCCTATATTGTGACCGTTATAAGTTGGCGGCAGTATCCGAGGGGTCACATCCCGCTGGAACTAATGGCTTTACGAGTGGCTGGGTACGAAGGATGGCAGTTGACAGCCCGCGCTAGACACTACAGTCCCCGAAATTTTTGGCAAGGATCCATGAGGGTGTGTTCATGGGACTCATGACTTCGCGACGACTTCTCATTTCTAGGCAGTTCGCCGTCGCTGCCTAGTCTTGATATCCCCGAAGCGGAATTGCAGTCTTTCCCCGTTGTAAAGTGAAAGGTGGCTGGAAATTGATTTCCTTTTTCCGTCATATCAATCCCCAATAATGAACATCGAAGTCTTGAGCGTAAATCCCTAGGAGAGCGCTCCAAAATGGAAGAAAGAAAGTGTTTTCAAAATGTAAGGATTCACTGTAGCGCCCAGACCAAAAACCCTAAACTCCCAACCCTAAACCCTGAAAGCTTACACCCTTTAACCCCCAAATCCTTAAGCCCTAGACCCTTAATCCCTAAAACCTAAATCCCTAAACTCTAAAGCGCAGCCCAGCAGTCCTAAACCCTCCTACACCCTAAATCTCTGAATCCCTGCACCTCTAAGCCCTAAACAGTAGTGTCCATCACATTTTCCATAATCCCAATATAACCCCAATACAACCCTTATCTATTCTCTTATAATAACCCATTATAGTAGTTTCCATTTTCTTTTCCATTACCCCAATATACTTGAAGGTTCATGGGACTTAGTGATTGTTTATAACTGGGGTTAGAACCCTGCTTATAAATGGGTAACCCCTAAAAGGTTATTTAGGGAGGTTATAAGTAGGGTTATAAGCCCTGTTATAAGTAGTTACTATTTCCCATGAGCCTCCAAGTAGTCCTACAATCCCCTAAGCTGTCCCAGATCGGCGCCTGCCTCGATAAGTTCTCGCCCTGGCTGCCGAATAGATTCGCCACTTGGGGCTGTATGTACGGGGTTAAGGGTTTAGGGTTTATAGGGTCTAGGGTTTATAGGGTTTAGAGCTTAGGGATATATAGGTCCTTCTAGGCACATATAGGGAGGAAAATGACATGGAAACCTGCGTTTCTATGGGTTACCCTTTGAAGAGACCATCTGTAGTTTTGAGGGTGTCCTTGTGTAGTAAAGGATTACGTATAGTATTCTAGTGCCTATATTGGGGTGACTCTCTTCATTGAAGCTACCGATTGTGTTCTTGATCTGCCTCCTTGAATTGGGGAGGCTTAGTGTCTTAGGGTGAAGGTGTAGGCTTTGAAATTGAAGGTGCAGTATACCTCAATCACCGCAACTACATCCCAGGGCCTACAAGAGTCCTAAACGTACTTCCTGCCGTTTAGGGTTTAGGTTGGGTCCTGCCCCCACCCAGTAACAGCCTATGATAGGGGTAATATTCAGGGCCATATATAGCTATAAGATAAATATTATCCAACTGTTGCTGGGTGGGGGCAGGTCTCAAGGTTTAGGGTTTCGGGGTTTAGGGAGTGACCCTCCAAGCACCTATGTGCAAGGAGACCTTTCAGTCTGCCGTGCTCACCGAAGAGGCTTCCGTGGGGCTTCGCTAAAAAGAGCAGGGCCCGTACAAACCCCAAGGGTACGTGGGCATAAGAAGGAGATTCTGCGGGTCCTGCTTAGTCTGTATGTAGAGAATATCTAGAACCTCCAATGTGTGTTGACATGCACATACGGCATTTTCTCAGGGGCCCTCTTATATACCTCATTAATTATTTGAACTTTGCATTTGGGGGTCTTCAAGGAGGACCCATAATGGTTTGGAAGCGCCCACATAGGCGATACGACGGCGAGGATAGTGTCACCGTTTTTGATGTCGCAGACTTCAAAAGTGCTCACAGTAACGGGAATGGTTGGTGTCCTGGTCTCGATCCAATCAGCCATCATCAGTTCTGATGCCGCAGATCTCAAAAGAATGCTCACTGCAATGGCGGGTGTCCTGGTCTGGATTTGTTTTTGTTGTTCCAGAGAACTCACAGGCATGGTGCATGAGCGGGGAAGGGAGCAGAAGAAAACTTGATCCGCCTTTCCAGTGCAGTGCATGGTTGTCTTCCATGAATCGTTGCCAACATTTTTTGTTGCTGAGTCATTCAGATCTTCCCCCGCCCGTGTGTGGCGGAGGTGTTCTCCAACAGCTGTCACTTGTCTTGTAGTTGACTGTCTCCTGCACTTAAGTCCCCCAAAACCCCATAATCCTTAGACCCCACACCCCAATCCCTCAAAACAACCGCTCAACCTTGCTTGGGAGCTCCCAATCGAGTGGTATCTTAAATGGGGTACTATAGCCCCCAACAGAGGGTAAGATCATGTCTTCCTTTTTGTCGTCGTATTCTGCTTCAACCACCCTCACACCCTAAACCCCTAAATGAAGCTTCCTAAACACTATGCCCTGTCCCTAAATCCTGAACCCTAAACTTAAACCTAGACCCTAAACCTGAACCCTAACCCATGAACCTAAACCCTAAGCCCCAACCCTGAACCTAACCTTGAACCCTCATCCTGAACCCTGACCCTGAACCTGAACTCTGAACCCTTATCAACGTGTAGGCACGAAGCCGCCTTGGCAGTGACTCTCCCACCGGCTGCTCGCAGTGCCATAACAGTGCTTACGGATTTCAGGGGAACAGATTATGCCCTCTTTCAAGGGGCATAGGGGGACATGTAGGGTTGAGTGATTAGGATTTAGGGTTAGGCATTAGTGATATCTTGTCCCAATAATGGAGAGTCAAATGGAAGATGACCCTGAACCCTAAACCCTCAACCCTAAACCCTAAACCCTGTATATCTTGGCCCCCAAGTCAGTTAACATGGCCTCTTCAAAAAAAGAAGGCGTGTAAGGACTACTGTGTGCTCCCGAGCCACTGTATGGGTTCTGGGTTTAGGGTTTAGGGTTTAGTTTAGGGTGGGGTTCCATGGTAGTTTGGAACACTGTAGTAGGTTTGGGAGCTTAGGTGTTCCAAGGAAATTTAGCACAGAGCTCATACGGCTCATGGGTTCTTAGGAGGTTATGGGGCTCAGACTCTAAACCCTAAACCCCCAAACCTTAGACCCTAATCCCTCAAACCCTACTTCTCTAAACCCTAAACCTTAAACCCTAATCCTACCTAAACCTTAAAACCCTAAATCCTAAATTCAGGTATTTGAGAGGACGAGCAAGGTTTAGGGCTTAAGTGTCGTCGCGCTTAGGTGTTCGTCCCTTCCCCGTCCCCCTAAACATAGAGCCCCATGGGGTTTAGGGTTTAGGGTTTAGGGTAGGTGCTTTGTGTTGGTACTAGCTGAACCCCCCAAAAGTATGTAGAATGAAAGCTGCGTTGTCTGTTTTTCGCAATTTTAAATGGGTTTTGCGTCGTGATATTGCCTACTTTTTGAGGTCCTGGTAGGTTTAGGGCCTTTCTAGGGTTCATGGGCTCAGCGCTGCTTTGGGTCCAGGTAGCTTTTGGTGACACAGGCAGCAGTATGAAGCAGAGTAGGCGCCCTCATGAAGAAAAGACACCAGTTCACCATTGCTTCGAATGTTCAGCAGCCGCCCCCCGCGCTCTTTTCTGTATTCGAGAGAGGGTGTGTTCAGTGATTCCAAATGGCCGTATCCAGAGTGCAGTATCGGGGTTCGCGTATGGGAGTTCGCCTTTGCATTTGTCCGCGGCTTAAGTTGTATGTGCTGATCTTACTTACCTGGACCCCCAATGTTGCAGAAAATTGCCTTCTTGACCATATTTAGGGATTTTGGGTCGTGATTTTTCTAGTTTTTTGGGGTTCGGGCAATGATAGCACAGCATCCCCAGACAAAGCTTGGATGGGTTTAGGGTTAGGGTTTAGGGTTTAGGGTTTGCGGTTTAGGGATCCCACCTCTTTTTGTGTGATGTCGCGCAGGGGTTCTTGATAGTTCCTGAACATTTAGGCCATTTGCCAAAATTCGGTCAGGCAATCTTATCCTACGAAACACGAGGAGACGCAAGACCATTTTGTTTCCACCTCTAATCATAATTCCTGCCAGGGACTCCCGAAATCCCTCACAATCCCCATGCACCCTTGGGGAAACGGTCCATATGATGGCGACAATGACATTCAGTAACCCTGAAAGCTACCTGGACCGCAAACGTAGCTAACGAGGATGTACCAACACCCAGAAACCCAAAACAGCTAAGGCCATTAATCTATGTATTTTTGCTGTTTCAGGCACACGGTACACCCTAAACCTAAACAGTCACTATCCCAAAGGGTCCATGTAGGTACATGGTATATACTTAAGGCCCAAAGGGGTTTCCATAGACCTACTTTAAGGCCTAAGTATCTACCATATTTCCTCAACCCTAAACCCTAAACCCTAATCCGTAAACCCTATACTATATTCCTACTATATACCTACTTTGAGGCCCACGTACCTACCATATAGCTACATGGACCCTTTGGGTCTCCTAGCAAAGGTCGTAGCGGAGAGGCCAGGGAAACGGCTCCCGAGCCAGTTCTGAAGCCGCGCGGGCGCAGCACCTCAAGCTGAAGGTGTAGGGTTTAGAGTTTAGGGTTTGGAGACGTCAGCGGGCCACTGGAAATTAAGAGTTGGGATTCTGGAGCTAGTTGTGGGACCGGCGCTGCAGCAGATTTCGTGGATGTACTTGGAGGGTCAGGGAGCTTGTTTGTATTTGTAATGTTTCCTACAACCCTGCATTAGCTCAGCTTTTCCAGTATTAGGCCACAAAGCCAGCCCCAAGCCTCCAAGTATAACTTGAGAGATTAGGTTTCGCGCTTCATGCTAGGACTGTTGGACTAGGCTTTGGGGTTCAGGGTTTAGGGTTTTGGGTACAGGGATGCCTCTTTTCATTTTGAATGGGTCCCTGCATCTTGTATTCACTATGGGCAGCTTGAAGTTTCTGACAACAGGCACCTTAGCTTACTGTAACTGACTCTAAGCCGTATGAAGCCCAAATATAGCAATACCCAAAATTAGTTGCTGATTCCCTTCTGCGTTTTCCGGACCTCATAAGTCTGGGGATCTATCAATATATGTACTATGTTTTTATACATACGTGGAACTTGGGACCCAGGGATAAATTCGTTGTCTCACATAAGCGGGACCGCAGTGCTCAGCGGCCTCCAGCCCTCAACACCAAGCCTTATACACCCTGCACCCTCTTCCGCGCCTTTATATGGGGAACGCCGCCGCCAGTTAGGTTGTGCGGACCCTTGCGCAGTAGGGAGTCTGCAGGGGTTCTATACCGAGCATCTAGGGATACATGGTGATTATTCTCGCCCAACCTAAGTTGGAGCCCACAAAGCGGATTTTTCTTCTCAGAGAACAGCAGTCTTTCCAACGCGCTTTGGGGATTTCATGTCGGGTTGGAGAGGGTACCTAAACCATAATTTCAAAACCCTAAATCCTAGCTCCTCAATCCGAAGCCCTAAACCCTCAATCCATCCTAAACCCTAAAGCCTCAATCCTAGACCTAAATCGTAAACCCTACATCCTATGTCCGTCCTGAGGCTCATCTAACCAGCTGGAGGTACCAGGCAACTTGGAGGAACGTATGGTTAAGGGGTTTATGGATGGCTTAGGGGGTTAGTACATAGGGGTCATATCAGTTATGTAAAGTAGGGCCTTTCTGATGGTGTTCGGTGGGTGTGTATACAGGATTCCTGAGGAAATTCAGTGTGTGTAGGTATGTATGTATGTATGTATGTATGTATGTATGTATGTATGTATATATATATTGGGTGTCCACCCTGGGGGGGTCTCAAAAAAAGATCCTACCATGTAAAGGATAGTTGCCCCATTAGCGGATAATCAAAAGCTCGGGTTTTGTCGGGATTCCCTAGTCAGTCATCACCTCCCCGTGCTAGTCACAAGTCACCCTCATGCCTAAGGGGCGATGGGTATATAAGGGAACGGAAATACGGATGGAAACTACAATATTACTTCCGGATTAGGGTTTGGGCAATAGTCACCCCTAATCCCCACCCAACCCCCTTCCTCACGCCCGCCCCCCAAACCCCCAGCCCCCTAGTATGAAATATGATCTTCTTACAATATAAAGCTACTGCGCAGTATCAATAGCAAGTTGGGGGGATTGTTGTTAGAGTCTGTTGGAGGAGGGGATTTAGTAGAATCGAGAACCCCATTTCAATCCCTAAGCCATAAATCCTAAACCCTAAGCCCTTCTCAACATCGGCCGTGCTTTTAGGAGTGCCTTTTCCCTAACGGTCCAAGGACCCAAATAATAGGGTTTTAGGGCCCACATACCATTCATAGTTTATTTGGGCCCGAAAACCCTAAAATTTGGGTCCTTGGACCCTTAGGGTTTTAGTGATTATAAGGTAAGGTTCTCGTTGGACTCGCTGTGTTTGGGTTTCTCTGCGTTGCGGGAGGTTCTGTTTTTCTAGATCAGGGTCGTGTGTGTAGGGCTTCTCCGGAAAAGATTGGGCAGCTTCGGCGTCATCCGCTTCCCTACATGGCACAGAGAATTGTCTACAATCCTACAATCACTGCGTGGACATGATCATCAACCCCGCCTGCTTTCTCAATCCACGATTGCACATGTTCAGAATCTTTCGAAAAGCATCCTGTGACGAGGTACCACTTGGGACAAGGTACGGACTCTGCAAGTCGTCCCAGTAAGCAGCGACGCTTGGCAAATTGGAACAAGTTGTGCACTTGCATGTTGGGGTGTGCAGTGGGGTAGGTAGCTTATGAAGGCTACCTTGAAGCTACGGCTGCCAAGGCTTCAGGGTGTCTGCCCAAACTCTGGTAGCCTACCATGTAAGGGTTGGAATTTGGTTGTAGAGCAGGTTTGGGACCGTGCATGACGAATGATATCGTAGTAAACTCAGAAGAAGGTCGTGTCCCACCCCCCGGCCCCATGCATCCAAACGCGGGCATCAACAATCGTGTGCTACTTGTAGATTTGATAGCCGCTGGGACACGAGCGAGGATCAACAAACATATTTGTTAGTCGCTCTTTGCTACTTCACTCGAAAGGATTTTGATCCAACACCTTGATGGTTGACATTCGGCAATTTTCACGGACGTGCGACAATAACTTCCTGCAAGCGACACAGGCATGAATACTATATATCTGAGGACATGGAGGAGAATCCCGGCAGATTGCTGTGATCAGATGAACGTCTTGGAGCTTTTGGGTTAGCCGCCTTGATGCAACCAGCAATAGACCAATGGCCTCTCACAAGTGTGCAATTCTCAAATTATTTTGTCGTGCCCATGTGGGTACGAGTTGTAGTACAGCACTCCGCATTTGGCGGTGCAAGCAGGTGCACTCCAATTGTTAGAAACTGCCAAAGCGCCGAGCTATAGTACTGTTGCCAAAGCCCTAGGGCTCCCAGTTACCTCAATGGCCGGCTTCTGGGCTATGTAACTTCAGGCTACGAAGAAAGCCCGAACCCATTGTCGAGGCAGCTCTAAACCCTAAAAACCCTAAACCCCACTGAAGTTGTCATGGCAACAAGAAGAAATCACTACTTGGTCCCCACAAGTACGTAGAATGATGGCATTGCCTTCTGGTTGTGAAAGGTTTGTGGCATGATTTTGCTAATTTTGAGGGTTTAGGTAGAGAGATTCCAGATCTTGCCTATTTTTTATCACTCAAACTATTGTTTTTGTGCCTCATATTCCCACCCTGCTGGCCACTAAAGTAAAGGCACTGCCCCATGTAACGGGAGTCGTGTTTGGAGTCTTTTGCCACGTGCCGACTAAAGGATTCAAATGATTTAACTTGTATTCCTCAAGTCTGGATTTCCAAGCCCCAAGCCCTAAACCCTAAACCCTACATGGTTAGATGTCCAGCATGGTTTGCAACAAACGGACATGAGGTTGGCTTTGACTACAAGATCTGGAGTGTGTATAGTACCCAAAGGGTCCTAAGTACCCATATGGGGAATACTTACCCAAACCGTAAGGGAAATTACTACTACTACTACTACTACTACTACTACAGAAACCATACTTTGTACCATATAGGTACTTTGGCCCCTTTGGGGTATCTCTAGAATCTATAGGGGCCCTTAGGAAAATTGGTGCCTACGCTGGTGTTCGATTTCGGGAGACGATAAATGAACATATATGAAAATCCCACCATTACATAGGCAGCTGTCAAAATTGAAGTGTCTTAGGGTTTTCGAGACCTAGGGAGTCTCATGATACCACTCTGAACCTTGCGCCATACATGCCGGGGTCCTAAATGTAAACTTTTTTTGACAGCCACCCATGACGAGCAAGAGATGGGCAAGGCATACTCAGCGCGCTGAGGCACTCTGAGCCCTAATTCTACCCTAAGCCCTAAACCTTGCTTCCTAAGCCCTATTATACCACTAAGCCGTAAACCTTACACCCCATGCCTTAAACCCTTCGATTCCCTGTATACCCCCAGGATCCCTATATGAGCCATTGTCTAAACTCCTAGTATCCCCCTTAATAAGCCCTATAATACTCCCCTATATGATCCCTATATAACCCCCTTTAAGGAGTTTAGACTATAGTACATATAAGGAAGCACCCCTAAGTCGTACCCGTATGATCGTCCCTGGCATAAAGCTCACTGGTCAAGCCTTCTCAAGCCTGGTATAGAGGCCCTGATCACAACCAGTATCATGTTGGTGTTTATTTGAGGTACCCCATATGGCTCCACATCACCAGGAATGTAAAGCCATAATGTTGGTATTACTACAACGCTGCTACAAATACCATTGCGCTCTTTATCTTGGGCTTACATTTTTCCTGTCTTGCGCTCGGAAAGGTCACACTGTGGAGGTGAAGTCGTAGTCGGCTTCTACGGAACATGTTCCAGGAAATGCCATCATTGTCAGTGTTCCTCGAACCGGCAGTCCCAGCCAGTCATCGTAATTAGACCCAGACTCGGTTTACAAGCTGCATCAAGATGGATGCCTGGCCTGCTTTAACCCTAGTTTCAGGAGTTTATTGTGAGGCTGGGAATCGAAAACTAGGCTTGTAACAACATCGGCGTGATTTTGGTAGCCCTCCCGCAGGCGAGCGCGAGTGGAAGGAGGCGGTTGATATCAGCACGCGTCACTCTGGCAAAGCATGCGAGAGGTGCTCGTGCTGTTTAACTTGGTGTTTGCATGATTTTGCTGTTCCTTCCTTCTGCATTGATTTAGCTCTTGAGCTCATATTGCACACGGATGCGTGACATCCAACAAGGAACGGCAAAGAGGGTCTACGTCTCTCCTGTGTAACAGAAGGGCTTACTAACAGCCAAGAAGATGCATGAAGAATTCTGGCTCCTCAGAGAGGATGTAGGTTCTGTAGGGGTTACATGGGGTTTTATAGGGGGTTCTATGGGGATTATGGAAAAGCAAATGGGAACTATTATAGTATAATCGGGTATTTTTGCGTAAGAAATCACAGCCTGTAGGTCTCTGAGACTTCCCAGGCACGTGGTTTTCGATGAATGAAGGCCAGCATAGAGCTCCATGATTCCATGCCCGGGTATACAGACCTTCGAGAGCAACCAGATCTCACCATGCCTCTAGGAGCACTCTTCCAACATAGAGACAGATACTTAGCAGCCCAATTCAATGGGAGCACTGCTTTTCCAATGCTAGCGAGCTCGCCAGCTAGACTCACAGACGTTAGGCCTCACACCTTTGAGCATGCTTACACACGACAAGGACAGTCACGTACTGCCTGTGACACAGTAATTGTCACCTGCCGAGAAGCCCTCAAGACACGCGAGAGACCCTGATCTTTCTGGATCTTGGGGAGGGGGTGAGTGGATCATTGTAGACGCCTCCAAATGCTCAAGTACCTAGATTCACTCCCCCACTCACGCTTAAGCACCAGGAAGCATGTCGCCGTAAGACCGTAGCCCTGGCTTTTCATTCGACATCCGAGGCTCGGCTACTAATTATAGGGCTTATAGTTCAAGCTATTTATAAGGTTGGTGATAATGCTGGTGCTGAAGAAGTAGAAATGGTGGCAGTAGTGGTGGTGGTAGGAGTGAGAAATGATAGAAGTGGAAGTGGTGGCGCTGGGCGGTGGGGGAAAAGGAAGCGGGGGGGCGGGGCGGGGGCGGCGGGGAGCAGTGGTGGCATCCCGGGCGTCAATGAATTCCAGCAAGGCTTACCCGGTAGCAACAAACTCCTCTCAAAAATCGGGACCAGTGTTTTCACACATGTCAACTCTCACTGAGTTTGATTTGAGCTGAAAAGCCGAGGGGATTTTTCTCGTAGTTTGCCTGCGCTGGCGCGGTTGCTCTGCCAAAGGCAAGCTTGACGTCAGCTGACAGACGCCTACAATCAAAGAGGTCGAGCTTGATACTTCATCAGGTACTGTAGATTCATGTAACGGCCATAATATAAGCCGAGTTTCCATCTCATTTTCCCTCCATTCTGCATTATGGTAATTGTTTTGGCCGATTTCCTCAAAAACCTAGGCCCTACACTCTAAGCCCCTAAATCCTGAACTCCTGAACCCTAAACCCCTCGCTAAATGCCCTAAATCAAAAACGTAAAACCTCGTAAACCCTGAATGCCCTAAATCCTAGATCTTAAACCTTGTAAACTCTAACTCCCAGATCCTAAATCCCAAACCCTAACCCTGAACCCTAAATCCTAAACCCTGAAGTTTCAAGGTAAACCAGCTTGAGTTACCTACAGTATGTAAATACTAAGCTAAGTTGTAGGTACTTGTGGTTACAAGTAGAGGTCATCATACTTACTCCTTTCATATTGTGTGTTTCTTGGTCTTGAGTTTGGGGTTTTGGGCAGTTGTTTAGGACGGCGCCTCTTGGCAGCCAGTCGTCTCGTGGCTCACGGTTTAGGGTTTAGGGTTATTGTGACCCCTTGATGAGAATCATGCAGTTGGGGCCCTGTAAATCGTGAAGAGGATGCAGTCCTCAAAATCAGGTTCCCAAGACAATTGGCATGAAAGATACAAAGGGGGTTGATAGGTATCATCAACGACTGGGTGCGCGGGACATACCCGCCCGTGGTACGGGAAGAGGATAGAACGTCTTCGTGGTGTAAATCCAATCACAGTTGAATTTAGACGAATTTACATTTAAGTCGTGTTGAAACCAACTGAACTTTAACTAATGCCCCGTTGACAATTGCTTGAGTTGAAACCCATGTTCAACATCCAGTTTAAAGTCATGTCGTCATATCAAAGTGATATGACATCTCATCCGTTTTTTTCCGAAATCGATACGGAAACGTGCTAGACACAATTAAAATCTATTAAAACCAATGAGAAGGAAGTAAGATAACTAAAACCATACTTCGATTTCAGCTAAAGTCATTTTTAGAAGCTAAAGGAAACAATCAAAAGGTAGGAAACCAAAGGGGCCCGTACTTCCTTTGGTTACTTCGTATAAACCCCTCATGATGTCAGAACCCCCCCCGGCTCGAATTCGTTATTAGGTGGCTCTGGCTAAACGTAGTCTTCCCCTTTGTCAAGTGCTCTTCAGGATGTTCAGGACCATGGATTTGTTTTGTTTGAGGGGGTTTTTAACTTTTTGGGGAAGGGAATGCCCCAAACCCTACACCCTGACAAGCGTGCCTCCGCCAATTGAATGGGCGCCTTACACTGGAAATCTTCTTCGGGCGCCCTCCGCCAAGCAAACCTGGAACCCCATTAGGGTTTAGGGTTTTGGGATTAGGGTTTAGGGTTTAGGGATTAGGGTTTAGGGTTTAGGGTTTCAGGTTTAGGGTCCAAAAACTGTAAACCCTAAACCCTTCAGAAGGAACTACATGGGCCAAATTTTCCACTTCAATGTTTCTGTGCGGAGTGTATACAAGCACTCACAAAAATTACCAAGCCCCAAACCAACATCAGCTCACGTGGTTTAGAGTTTAGGGTTTAAGTTTGTTTGATGGTTATCTTTGGGAGAATGGAAAAGAAAATGGAAGCTGCTATAGTATATTGGGGTTATATAGGGTTTAGGGTTTAAGATTCAAGGTTTGTTCAACCAAAAATACGACTTGGCGTATAGTCAGCGCGTGCAGACTGTCACAAGTATCCAGATTCTCAAGGTCTGCTGCCAAGTCTATGTGAGCTATAGTCTAAACTCCTTAAAGGGGCGTTATATGGGGGATTATATAGGGGACCGCTATAGGGGATATGAAGGGGGATACTAGGAGTTTAGACTATAGCTCATGTAGGAACCCTGGACGAAGACTTACTGGTGGTTGAGGGTCGGCGGGGAAGTGCATCTCTTCAAGCCATTGTGGCATTGAAACCTCACCCTATACACCCTGGAGTAGTATCATATAGCACCGATATCCCCTCGGGAAAGCAACAGCAAAACGATTGGCCTCTTAGTACGACGTTCTTGGGATTCAGTCTTGTCCTGTAAGACACTATTAAGTCCATTACCCCTTCAAATTACCCCTTCAAGTTAACCTCCCCTCCCCAGTCTTTAATATTAGTCCCAGGATGCTATACTAGAATACTTTGAACCAGGGTGTAGGAGTAGGGGTCTTATTAAATATCGGCAGTGTGGATCATCACCCTAAACCGTTGACCCTAGAATCCAGGTAACTATGAGCCATACGATGCCTTGTTGGCTCAAGTGACTCGGTCACTGTGGCAAAGGAAAAGACTTTCAGCTTCAGCTGCCAGAAAAGCGTTTCACAATTCGGATTTTCATCTCAACAGGGCTCAGAGTCCATGGTTTTAACACTAAGTAAGCACCTGCAGCCTCTACTCAGCCAGCATCTGGGCAGGTTCAGCTATATCTGGGACAGTACAAGGTTACACCAACAGCTATCACATGCAATCATGCTTCTGCCGTGATGATTTTCGGATATTGCTCACAGTTTCATGCTCAAGCTGTGAAGGCCATCGAAGCTCCACTGCTCACAGCAGAACATTAACGTGAGTTGCCAATCGCGTCCAGCCAAGCTTATACGAGTGTGAAATGCGCTGCAGCTTTCGCTGAGGCCCAGGACACATGCTTGAGTTGATGAGTCCTTCCAACACAAACCCTTGGTCCATGAATGACTGACTGATTATATATATGGAGCCCAGGATAGCTTGTAGCACTTTTTTAATTGCTGTTACTACTACTATGACGACGACGACGACGACGACGACGACGACGACGACGACGACGACGACGACGACTACTACTACTACCACCACCACCACCTCTATTTTTATTTATACTATTTGCACTATTACTAGTTTTCTACTATCATTAATCGTTTATGGCAATCTAGGACATTCTACCATCTCTAAAGCCCTAACCCCTAACCCTAAACCCTAAACTCCAAACCCTAAACCCCAAAGCCTAAACCCCAAACCCCAAACCCTAAACCCCAAACCAAACCCTAAACCCTACAGGGTTCGTTCAGCCCGCAAGGGCAGGGGTCCTCCTGCCCGCTTTGTTGCAGCTACGCGTTGCTGTACCCGGGAGTTCCCCAAAGGGTTTAGAGGGGTACCTTCTTTGGGGAGGGGGTCCTTGTAGTAAGGCAAGGATTATGATATTTTTGTGTCTATACTGAGGTCCCTCCTACTTTGGGAAATTAACACACAGCATGAAGCAGTTGCTCAACAATTAAACGGAGTGATGCTGTTTTGCTCTTGCTGTTGCACTTCTTTGTAATTAGCAGGTTTGCGTTGGGTTGACTACGTCGTGTCTGAGCTGCTGTGATCTCAGGAGAGCTCAGCTGAGGCTTTGGCGTGCCTTTCGTTGGCCAATTTGTTACGGCAGTTGGAACTTGCCACTGGCCTCTTTCACGGGCCAGCGAGCCACACGCTGCCGCAAAGCATGGTGCAGGAGTTCTGTATAGGGTTGCTGTGCCTTTGAAAGAGGTGTCACGCTACAAACTCCCTTAGGGCTCCGTGCAGCCGCAGCCCGCTGGGAGAGAAGTCTACGTTCTCGGCCGTTCCGTGCGTAGATCTTGAACTTTGCCAGCGACAAGTTGGAGCGGAATCCCAAACCAGCTTGCCATGTCTGAGTCATACTTGTTCCGGGGAAGTAGCAGGGTATCTGCAGATTTCTAGGCTTGCTGTGGCGTATACCTGCCATGAATTTCCCACGGGCAGACCCGGGGTCGCTGCTTTTGTGCCCTTAGCTGTCAGGCTGTGTTGCGCAATGCTCTTTGTGTTAGGTTGGGGGTCCTCGCCTTGGCAAAGTACATGGGGAACTGTCAAAATTATGGTCCCTTTTTGGGTCCCTATTATAATACGGGCCTAATTTAGGGGACCCAAAAAGGGACCATAATTTTGACAATCCCCCACATGGTTGCAAGGCTTGTGTGACGATCAAGCTCGGTGTTCAGCGTTCCCGGTATACAGCTCCAGGATCCGTCCTGGGACGATCCATAAAGTAGATCCCTTTCCATCTCCTTTTTCAGAACCTCGCATTTATTTGAATCCAAAAAAGGCTGTTACAGGGTGGGGGAAGTACCCAAGTCATAGGGTACCATGTCGGAGTTCTTTAAACCCTAAACCCTGTGCCCTGACCATCTGATGGGAGGTGACGTCCGCTAGCCGACAGACAGAACCATGGCGCGTTCACGATCCAGGTGCGGTACGCCATGCTTGAAACTTGAGCGTGGGACTATTTAGCTGTGAGCTATAGGCTACAGTCCTTATAGGGTAGTACTATAGGGGTAATTAAGGGGGATACCAGGAGTTTAGACTCTAGCTACTCAAGAGTCACCCAGAACGATTGATGCCACCTCTTTTGGGGGTTTGAGTTGTAACACGAGTTTTTGGGGAACATGATGAGTTAGGTGGACCCCTCACCCAGTAAAAGTGACTATAAGGGATAATAAGGACTATTTTCGGGTCCTTATATTCCTCTTATACCACTATTACAGGGTGGGGGCTCCTCCTACATGATGAGGCTTGTGGTTAGTTGTTTGGAGTGACGAGCAGGCTTTGCTTAGCGTTGAGGATTGGTAAAACAGCAGGTCTCCTCTACAAGCTTCCGAGCAAGTCTAAGGAACAAGCTATCCTAGCAGAGTTGAATCGCAACCTCAGGTTCCTCCTCTTTATCCCCTGAAGCACGCTATGTCTCAAGTTGAAGCGCATGAGACATGAGGTTTGGTTTTGCAATTGGTTCTTGGTGAGTGTATATAGTTTATAGGGTTCTTGAACACGCGTAAGAGTATTTATTGGGTGTCCAAATTGGAGGGTCCATAAGTTTAAAATCCTACCAAACATCCCACAAATAAAGTTCCCATCCCCTTGAGCGTGCCTGAACTCAGCGCGTAAATCCCCATCAGCTGAGGCGCGAATTCTGGACAAACGGCACTTTCCTGCTTTCAAAACAGCTGTTTTACCTGTGACCCAATTGGGCTTCAGTTCAATTTACATGTAGGTGAACTGTTATCTGACAAGCATTAGCAATCCGGCCCCTTGACTGTACCTGCCCTCGATCCCAAATGGGGGACTTCATATCTGAAACAGCTGACTGACTTTTTGTGCGCCTATGTCCTTTGCAGGAGCCGTAGCTCCCCTCCACACCAGCGGCGAAGGCTTTCAGATGATCACAACAGCTCTACACTGGGAGAACATTTGTGTTTAGGAGGGTTGTAGTCCCTCTTAAGTAGATCGGATATGGCTTTTGGTATATTCTAATCAGATCCCCACATACCCCATAGTCTAATCTATTGAAGGGGGACTACAGGTGTACCGGGACAACTAGTGACACAGGGAAGGGATTGTTAGAAGATTTTAGAAGATGGTAGTGGTCCTTCTTGAAAGATTCTCAAAGCTGACGTAGACTCTTTTTCTCTGCTCTAGGCTTGAGGCATCTGCAGCTAAGGCACCAAATTACGTGCTGTCCCTTAGCCATCGTCTTTGCAGTCTTGTGGTAAGTGCTCACCGTTGCACGTGCTTCCCTCGATCCTTGGGGTTTAGATGAACCCTAACAAGCTTCTGGTCCATGTTGCCTAATAGGGTTTATAACAATACAGTGTACATTCTAGCATTACGTTTCATTTAGTGCCCCCAAGAATGTTTCACTGTTTGGCATACGACGCCCTCCACTCCCTGAGTGGACTCTGCCACGCTCGTGTTAAGCTGTAACTCTACATGTATGGAGGTTTCCAAGAATTGGGAGCCTCGCTTTGGGAGTCCCTATGCGGTTTTCTTTTTTGGGGGAGCCCCATCTAGTCCAATGCCGGGGATGCATGTCCCTAAACCCTGAACCCTGAACTCATGTGTGCGTACTGCCTGCGGAAGTCTGAGTCCTTGTACGCTCTTCACCTTCGAGAGCTCGCACAGGCTCATTGATGCAATGCGAATGGAAAGTCCAGCTTCACAGCTCCTGTCTGATCTATCATTGGTTTGGGGTTTAGTTGATACAGCAAGGCGATGCCAGCCGGAGATCTCAGACGGCACAAGCAAAAGCCGGGGTGCAAGCCAAAGTCTCCAATCTGCGCTGCAGCTCGCATTCCCTTCTCCACTCTGCATCACTCCTAAATACCTAATATAGGTTTAATCCTAGATATGCCACTATACTCCTTTAAAGGGACCTAGGGCTTCCATTTCGTTTTCCATTTTACTTCCATTCGATTCTCCATGGAATCAAACCCAGCTCCATCCTGACCAGTATCCATGCCATTATGCCCTGCTTTGAAAAGCCAAGGAGAAGATCTGAAGAAGTATGAACACTTGAAAGGCTGCATCAATTCTTGCCGAGTCCAAAACCCTCAAATGAGCTGCCCAAGATTTCTGAAGACCTACAAATGCCACGCCAAACAGCTCAGAACAGGTAAATCCCAGAACCCCCTAAACACCTGAAACACAAAATTCTAGTTTCAAGTAAGTCCTACTTGTAACCCTTAGAAACCACAAAGCAACTCGAGGTGTCCCCTGTATTCCCCCACTTTCTGAGTCCCTTGGCCCAGGGTTTAGGGTTTAGGGTTAGATCCTAAACCCTTAAAACCCTAAACGTATTCGTCTGGCCTAGGCCTTATATCCGAAACTGCCTTACAATCCCGTTGTTGAGGACCGCAACCCCAAACACTTGTAAGCTCCTAGCCAAGAACCCATATCCTGAATTTCAGTACCCCAAACCGGGAGCAACTAGATATCTTTGAAGCCTGGACCTCTCTAAGATTAAGGTGAGGGTTGGAAGTAGAGATTCGGTTTTGCTGTTATAAGATGTCCTCTTTCCAAGAGCTTGAACCAGAGGCGAAGGCGCCAGCGCGCTCGATCCTCGCCCTCCAGGCATTTTCCACAGCTTCTGCCATATGAGCTACTGCCGTGGATCCCAAACATCCCTCTTGTTGGGGGGTTCTGGGCTGCACCTGAAGCAGGTGTATCCCCCGAAAAGGTAGTCCAGGTAGTCATGATCCCCTTCAGCCATCCTAGAAGTACTTCCGCATCCCTTCACTCCCTGCTAGCTAACAAGAGGCAAGTTGGTTCCCTACGGGCTCCTGTTAATACTATGGCTAGCAAGAAGAACAGGACCAAGGAGCACCAGGCTCCACGTTGCTAATTCTCATATGATACGTTGTCAGATTTGATGGGCTCTCGTGGGGTCTTTGACACAATACGGCCCCCCTTATACCCATAAAGTTGCCAGTTTTTGACAACCTCACGCACATACCTTGTTGAAATACAAAGCTCATTACCACGAACAGCCAAATGGAGACCATCTTATGTTGTTCAAGCCCTAGGATTGAGGTTCCAGGCTTTAGGATCTGGAGTTTAGAGGCAAAGCGGAGTGAACTAGAATGGGAGGCACCAGCCTCGTAAGTCTCAGTTTTTGTTCTTCTTTCGGGCATGCTTATCATAGCATGTATCGGCTTTCTCAGATTGGGTTCTTTCGGGCCCTGAGGATTTCTCAGGAATTCAAGAAGGATCACGAGGGTCCCTTAAGAAGGATTCTGTAGAGGTAATTTCTCAGGAGCTCTCTTGCATGCATTTTTGTACATGCATAGGAAGGTATGTAGGTAGGCGTGTACCCGCAAGCCAAGAGCATGTAGAAGAATGGCTTTGTTGACTATTGTCTGGGGCTTTGGATCCCCCAGCTTTCGCAGGGCAGGTATGCATGCAGTGACCTTAGGCATCTGCCTTTGGCTTGGATCATTCCTCCACCCAAAAGCAATCCCCCCTACTGTGGCAGTAGCGACCCTTGCTGGCAGACTATGTTGCTACAATTGCCAGGGTACAAGGTGCTTAGGGTCATTCAGGATTGTTGGCATCCATCGTATTCTACCTTCAAGGGAAGGGTCCTACTTTTGTTGATTCTTCCCGAAGCCCAAACCCCCTAGCCCTGAACCCAAAACCCCAACCCCCTTAACCCTGGCGAATGGCCACTACTAATTTTGCAATCTTGCGAGCAAAAGGTCGCCAAGGCGGTCGAGGCCAGGTAGTGAGTAAATGTTTGGTGCGCAGGGTTTAGGGTTAGAGCTTAGGTTTTCAGTGTTTGGAGGGATCTCGGGTGTGGGGTTATATAGATTCAGGGTTTAGGGCTTATGGTTCGGGGTTTCTGGTCTAGAGTCCGAGAGATTTGGTTGGTAGGTTGATCTGGGGATCAATGGGTGTAGGCTTTAGAAGTACATTTGCCTAGACTGGCTAAGTCCCGTTGACCCTCCAAGCAAAATTGGGGTGTATGTGCATGTCCACAGACAAAGGGGTTTCAGGCTCAAGTTTTAGGGTTCAACATTTAAAGTTAAGGGGTTTGGGGTGTAGGCTTTGATGAATCTTCACCCCACCCTGACTCTCAGTGGGTCAAGTTTGCTGCTGTCAGTATGGAATTTTTTGACTGCAACCCTATACAACCTAAAGCATGAAACCCGCGCGCTCACGGTCCCCTGAAGGTGTACGTTTCAGGGCTTTAAGATTTCATACAGGAAATTATGTGAGCTATAGTCTAAACTCCTTAAAGGGGATGGAAAAGGGGGATTATCATAGGGTACTAAGGTGGATACTCGGAGTGTGGACTATAGCTCATATAGGGGTTATGTTTCGGGGCTATTTTAGGGTCTATTTAAGGTCTATTCAGGATCTATTCGGGGCTTGTTCCAAATCCCCTCAACTTCGCCTGAATCTCATCACCAGGCCTGCCATAGACAGCCTCTCACTCTCTCCATTTGCCCCATTTAAAAGTCCAGGGAATCTCCGCCAAATTCACTGGACTTGCATCTCAATCTCAAGGCCTCCCCCAAACCCCCCCCCGAAGCCAGAACGTTGC
>CAJNIZ010021113.1:197154-208076 GCA_905231905.1 Symbiodinium pilosum
TTGAGCCGCCTTCCTCACTAGCTAGTAGCGCAAATACCCACATACTGCCTGCTCGCGGGTTGACCACCACGAACCTAAGACCTAAACCCTACCCTAAGGGTCCAAGGACCCAAATAATAAGGGTTTAGGGCCCAAATACTATAATATTAAGGAAATGTGGGCCCTAAAACCCTATTATTTGGGTCCTTGGACCCTTAAGGAGAAGGGTCCAAAGTACCTATATATGGTACAAAGTATGGTTTCTGTAGTAGTAATTTCCCTTATGGTTTGGGTAAGTATTCCCCATATGGGTACATAGGACCCTTTGGGTCTGATGGTTTCCCAGCAGCTGGGGATTTAGGGCTGAGTGTTTAGGGTATAGGATTTAGGGTTTAGGGCTTAAGGTTTAGGGTTTAGGATTTAGGGTTTAGGGCTTAAGGTTTAGGGTATAGGATTTAGGGTTTGGGGCTCAAGGTTTAGGGTTGAAGGTTTAGGTTTTTAAAGTTTAGGATTCAGGGTTTGGCGTACGTTTGGGCGGGGCATTAAGTTACCACACGGGTTAGTGTTTGGGATGACAGCTGTTGTCGACAAGCTGTGCGGTAACGTTTGCGGGCGTGGTTGGGGGGGAAATCAAAAGTTGCTGTAAACCTTATATTACCCTTAGTAGTTTCCATTTCTTTTCCATTATCCCTATATTATCCCAATAATATAAAAGGGCTGATAGTATGCCTGCAGGCCAGCATCTCCACACTTACTAGTACTCAAAACACCCAGCACTGTCCCTAAACGTCCAACTCTTGCAAAAAGCATTCCATACCCCCACTGTCATGCCGCCGGCGCAGTGAATTCGAGCATGAAAAAGAAGCTGTAAGAAGTACAAATCTTGAGCAAGTATGCCATGCAGTATCAAGAATATGCTCAGAACGTATACATTCTGTGTTTTGCACATTGGGGTTTGGAAGACGCGAATGGCACCCCTCCCAGTGTTTTGTGGGAGCGCAAGTCTGGACGTACGGCAGTATGCAGGGAGTGTATACATTCTTTGTGCTCATGATACTGCATGACATACGTGCAACAGATTTTCACATCTTGAAACTTCCTCTTTCATGTCCAAATTTGCCGAATTTACTGTGCTTGCCATGACTTTTCACTGCTTCCGCATGAGTCAAACTGCATCCTTCATATGTCCTGAGTTGCGCCGCCGCAAAACACTGAGAGTTGCGCCATTCGCGTCTTCCAAAACCAAGTTCGGAGACACGGAGTGTCTACATTCCTTACATAATCATGATACAGCATGACATACCTGCGCAAGGCTTGCTCTTCTTACAGCTTCTTCTTTCATGTTCAAACTTGCTGTGCCTGCCATGACTTTTCACACTGCTTCTGAATGACACATTGCCCTTACTTCTCCGCCCCCTGAACCAATATGTTGCGGTACCAAGCTCCGCGAACACAAAAATGCGCGGCAATCGTGCCCGACGCGCTCAGGATATCGGGTTTGCTACTTGAGCTGTACTCACAGGGCTTTGGGTTTTGTATGTTGCATAGGAGAATGTATAGGGTTTACGTAGGCTTTCCAGAAATTGGGGGTCTCTTCCTTTTTCAGTGTTGGGGGTTCCTATGGTACGGATCATACTGTTTGGGACGATGTAAGGGATGTCCGTGTTCGTGCAAAGCACACGTTGGTCCCGCTAGTCCTGGAGCCACAATATTTCTGGAGCATTTAGGCACTGGAGCCGCGGCTAACGCTTTTTGCCGGTCGGCTAACAGGTTGGTATGGGAAGTTGGTGGAATAATGGGTGACATGTTGGTGTGCTCTGCATAACCATCCTCAGTATACTATGAAGGGCACAAGTTGCCAGCACATCATTCCCCTCAACCAGATAGAAGACAACTTTGCTTAAGGGGACTATAACCCCAATATATATATATATATGTATATATACCCTTTTATGATATGGTAGTTTCCAGCTTCTTTTCCTTTATCCCTATACAACACCAATAATATGAGACCCAATATTCTACCAGATTTTGAAGTTCTTAAGGCCACGAGCTCCTTGTGAAGCTACCTGACCCTTGCAATTATCCATACCAGTATGCGTGTTTCTCAAAAAGACCCTCCTACAATCCCTCCGTAGTAAAGCCCCGGAATCCACTTCTACTCCTAAATGCCCTGAGCTTCCTAAAGGGCTCCCATTTGAGAGCCTTTACCAAATGCCTTTGCGCTTGAACCCTAAACGAGTCGCGGTGCACCTTGTAGTTGGCCAGGCGGCAAAGGGCAAAGTCCACATCAAGGCTTTGGTAGCGGAGCTAGCAGTAAATGTAGGGAATGGTATTATTGAAAACTAAACTACATACTTTCAGGATTTGTCAGAAACTGTTCTCATGGAGAAAGCATGCAAAAGAATTTGGAAAATTAGCCAGAAACACGGTTTATAGAGGTAGAACCGGGATGCATGGCAGTTTCCATAAATAGGGAGGAGCCAAAATAAATCCCAAATAGTATTATCCCTAATGTGGGGACACCAAAAGGCGAGCCCTCATTGTTGGAAACCCCACTTAGGCTTCAGGGCATACAGCGATAGATCAAGACTTAGGGTGTTAGGGCAGGAAGAGCAAGGGAATCCTCAGCCGCTTTTCTTTGGTGTGTGGAAGGCTTCTTATACCACTAACAACGAAAAGGCTCCCTGTTTTCCTTTGGGTGGTCTATTGAAAGTGCAGCTGATGGATCTAAAGCTACGTTCACTGTATGAGGCCTGAGGCATTTCAGAGTTTAGGACAATTTAGGGTTTCAGTATTAGGGCAGTTTATAGTCAGTCATCCCCAATTCTATGTGGGTCTTGAGCATAGGCGACCTTGCTTTTGAGTAGTCTTACTAGTGGTTGCAGGGAATAAGGGGATATGATCCTTGCACAATTTCTTCGAAGTACTTGTTCCCTAAACCTTAATCAAGATACAAGCCCTATATAAGTATAAGATCAACCCTTATTTCCTACTAAGCCTTCATTCAGTAGCTAGCTTTGCAAGTTCGCAACTGCATGCCTGGGTTTGCGGTTCAACAAGTGAAGCATGCGCTCACTCCATACGATGGGAACTGCTACTACTGCTACAGCTGTTACTCCTACTACTCTTAGTATTGTCATTACGACTGCTATTTCTATTGTTGTTACTATTACCCATCGCTATTACTATTGCTATGAATATTACTATTACTATTGCTCGTACTATTACTGTTCCTGCCACGGTTGTTGTTATTGCTACGGTTACTTTTACTACTACTTTTATTATCATCAATTACGGTTTGGGCATGGATGCTTTAGGCAGCGTATGCTCTTGGAACACGAACGGAATTATGGTTCGGGCGTGGATGCTCTGGTCACCGTATGCTCTTGGAACACGAACGGAATTTGGTTTGGGCATGGATGCTTTGGTCAGCGCATGCTCTTGGCACACGAACGGGATTATGATTTGGGCATGGATGCTCTGGTCACCGTATGCTCTGGGAACACGAACGGAATTTCGGGTTTGGGCATGGATGTGTTGGTCACCGTGCACTCTTGGCACGCGAGCGGAATTATGGTTTGGGCATGGATGTTTTGGTCAGCGCATGCTCTTGGAACACGAACGGAATTACGGTTCGGGCAGGATGCTTTGGTCCGTGCAAGCTCTCGGAACACGAACGGAATTATGGTTTCGGCATGGATGCTCTTGTTAGCGCATGCTTCAAGCGAGTGCCCCACATGGCGCGCAACAGCCTCCGAAGTTCCTCGACAAGAAACGCTTCTCCTTTGAAAACCCTCAAAACCACCGAGATTATGACGCGGCCCCTCCTACTCCTACTACTACTACTACTACTACTATCACTACTACTACTCCTACTCCTACTCCTCCTCCTCCTCCTGCTGCTGCTGCTGCTGCTGGTGGTGGTTTTGTGTCATATAAGCCATTTTTATGTTGCCGCTAGTCTTTAATGCCGTGCTACCGTTCTTCTTCTCCTTCTACTACGACTTTAGTTAGCCTGTTGCGCGATCCCTGTCACTACCACCCCCCTCCCCCCCCGCCCCAATTCTGACACGCATCCATCAGTAGCTTCCACAAATAGAGAAAGATTTCAATGTAAACTAGAACAACATATGCACGAAGAGAGGCCTCAAAATCAACATTACATTAAACGCGAGACCCTGAACCCAAAACCCCTGCTAGTACCCACATACCTTCAACCCTAGGTCCTAGACCCTAAACCCTAACCTGCTAATTCCCCAGCTGCGCAAATGCAGGAGCCCGAGAAGCGGTGGTAGACTGGATGAAGGGGATGTGGTGCCGGCGATTTCTCGGTGTTTCCCAAAATTAGGGGTCCCTTAAAGGGTTTTATAGGGGTATATCGGTATATATGAGGTTGTTTAGGGTTTAGGGTTTCCCAAAATAGGGTGGACAAAATTAAAGTTCCCAATGATAAGGCTTATAGTATTTTGGGGTCTATATTGGTGTCCCCCCATTTTGGAAAACTACCATGTTCTTGGGGCTGCAACATGGAAAACGTAAACCCTAAGCTCAGGAGGATTGGATGGAGTTCCTGAGATCTGAAGTCTAGTAATGCTGAGAGTAACAATAGTAACAACAGTAGTAATAATGGCAATAATAGTAGTCATGGTAGTAACAGTAGCAATAGTAGTAAGAATATTAATAACTGAGGCATTCCGTTTAGAGGTTCTGGATTGCAGATCTGGGTTGGGCAGCTTCCGGGCCTCAGATTTCTCCACGTCTTGAAGGTTGCTCCAAGAAATTCCTAGATCATATGAACTGGTGTTCTGCGTTCTTTACCAAAGGTCCGAGTCTTCGGTTTTCCGTGGATCCACCTTTAGCTTCGATTTGGAGTTTAGGGTTTAGAGTTTGGGATTTAGGTACAGGCAGGACCTGAAGCAGGAGTCTTTTAAGGCTTGTTTCAACTTGTGAATTGCAACCCAGCCCTCTGTAGACCAGATGGTGCATTGTCGACGTCATCTGGGTGACACTCTGGGATAGCTTAAAAAAAATCCATGTTCGAAAAAGGGACCTATTCATAGGTAATTTTGGGGGCTGTAGAGTACCAACCCGAGGCCCAATGCAGGTATTATTTACAAACTTTACGACCCAGTGTAGGTATCATTTGCATGCTGAGAGCCCCAGGGTCAGTACAATCCTCTTTAAGCCACTCTAATCTCAGTTTCCGTTTCATTTTCCAGGTTCTTTTCCATTTGATTCTCCATGACTGGGTAATATCCCTATATAATTCCATACAATCTTTTATAACCCCACATAATACCTGCAACCATATCTATAACCGCCTCCAGGATTGTCAGGGCTCAGTCTTAAGCGCCAGCCGTTTTGGACGGATACTAAACCCTAAACCCTCAACCCACCACAATTGGCCTTCCGCGGGTTAGGGTTTGGAGTTGAAGCAGCCACGCATAAACTCCCCCCTGCTACGAATAAAGGGTCCCGTTCAAGGTTTTATGTGGGAATGGAAAAGACATGCGGTAGTTTCCCAAAATAAGGGAACCCCAATGTAGACCCCAAAATACTATAGTCCTTATTATTGGGACCCCTAAAATGGTACCCCTAATTTTCGGAAACCCTCATGTAGGATTTACGGTTTAGGCTCCACCAGGAGGTGATTGCCAGTTTCTACAGAAGCCTGGTAGGCCTGCAAAAATGGACAAACCGACGCCATAAAACACCTTCTCCCCGGGTTTAGGGTTTAGGGTTCAGGGTTTAGGGAAGCGTTTTTTAAGAAGGTGAGAAGAAGTGCGGGCGCGGATCCACGTAGAAAAGGGCCTTGCCAGTAACACAGCTGGAGATGTTCCTTCTTTGCGTCAACCGCAAACCGTCGTTCTGTTCACATGATAGGCACCCTCGCGGATTTTTGCCGGGCACTTAGAAGGGGCACTTCGACATTGCAGGAAATGGAAGGGAGCGTCATTTTTTCTTGGCCACCAAGTGTGAGAGTGCTTTGTCCACAGGCTATGCTAACAGCCAGGTTCTGGGCTAAATGGATAGTGGCAAGTGATGTAAGCAACAGTTTTCCAAGGGCATCAACATCTTAGTTGGACTTTTCATATTGGAGCTCCTCTAACCTTTTGACTATACTCTACGAACAAAAACAAAGATTTTTGGTCTACTGTTGATGCTGAAAAATCCTGCATGACCTTAGTATACGATAGTTATAAGTCACAAGGTTTGGGATACATAGGGCATAGGGCCTAGGATCATGCAGAATTTTTGGTATCCACCCAAGAAATCCCAACATAATCCCAGTGTGCATTTCATGTTCCATGTTCTTTTCCACCGATTCCCCATTCTTTGAGTTGAAAACCTCGAACCCTAAACACTTGATTTTTAGTATCCACCCTCCGCCCTGAACCTTTAATCCTGTACAGGGTTTAGGGTTTAGGCTTCAGGGTTTGGGATTTAGGGTTTGGGGTTTGGGGTTCGGGTTTAGGGTTTGGGATTTAGGGTTTGGGGTTCAGGGTTAGGGTTTGGGATTTAGGGCTTTGGGCTTAGGGGTTGGGACAGATGTGTCGTAAGACGTTTAAGCTCTCCCCACCCCAACAACAGCAACAAAAACAACAACAACCACCCAGAAAACACAAAAATGCGACCGTGAGCTCGAAGACAACTTGTATTTGCCCAAGTTCTACGATCTAGTTCGGCGTTAGGTTCGCTGGTAAGGGTTAAAACCAGAACATACTACCCAAAACGGTAACTACTACAAACGAGGCACTTGGTAAGCATTATCGACCTCATTTGAAGCGGCAGGTGTCTGGGTCGGGGGTAGAATAAGATCCCGCCTCGCGCGGGAGCAACAGCTCTCACAGAGTCATAGAGTGAATGCCGAAATGGTCAGGCTGCAGGTTCCAAATACTCCAATTTGCATGGTTTTGGTACCTCAAACATTATTTGGGTACTTGTACCCTTTGGGGCAAGTGCACGGGAAGTACAGGACTCACGGGAAAACTCCACGCTCCTTACCCTGAATATTCTACCTTACTCTTCGTTTTATAGGTAATAAGTTAAGCAAATATAATCCTGATATAACCCCTATATAGTATATTCCTTTTTACCTTACCAACCCCGAGTGAGTTAAGGCCTTACAAAGAGCTGCGAGGCTATGAAGTCCTTAAGCAGCTTGCAAAAATTCCAAGGCCGCGGTTTAGGGTTTGGGATTTTAGGGACGTCCCTGGACCCTAACATCAGAGGTCTCAACAAAAACCCTAAAGGTCCAAGAGCCCAATAAATCATACACTTACCCAAAAACTGTACTAACATTCCTAGTACCGAGAACCCAAATACCCAATCGTTGGGTGCATGGACCCTAAACTCTACTTACCCCTCTATATCCTTATCTTTGCGCATGATTTGTTTATCTAGCCCTATACATCCCTTTAAACGGACGCAAGTGTTGGGCACATTGGACCCGTAGGGAAATTTACCCCAACTCCTGCTAACCGAGGTTGCGCACGCAGACTGCGCGAAAATCATTGGGAGGACCTCTTCGATAGATTAGGAATGGGAAAGTCAGTAATGATGGGGTAAGAGCTTGGGGTTTAGGGGATAGGTTGTCAGAACTGGGCTCTTTATGGTTCATATAATGATGAACTGGCGAGGTGATTCTTGGCCTGTCAAAGTGGGGTTCCAGGGAAGAGGGGAAGAGGAGTAGTCCCATGTATTGCGTCCTCGGACAGGGTCTTGGGAAGCTAAGCGCCTTGAGCCTATGACTTATGAAATTCACATTTTAATTTGGAGAGGCATTGCTGAAAACAGAAATAAAGTCAACTACAAGCGCATAACATCGAACACAAAACTTGGTTGTACCGGCAGAATAAAGTCAACTACAAGCGCATAACATCGAACACAAAAATTGGTTGTACCGGCAAATGGAAAATGCGTCGGTCAATTATGTACACCTTCGTTACCTACCCCAGTAGCCTACTATTTAGGTAGGTGGGAGCCCTAGGTTGTCTTATTACTGGCTTGATTTCAGAACCTGTGAGCGGACATCACCAACTGTCCTGCGACAGATTTACGTTGAACTCGTAGTTGTGAAATGGTATTTGCTCATTCAGTTGCCCTAAGGGTCCAAGGACCCAAATAATGGGGCTTTAGGGCCCAAATACCATTAATAGTATAGTATTTGGGACCCCAAAGCCCTATTATTCGAGTCCTTGGACCCTTAGGGATTTGCTCGTTCAGTTTAAAAGGGACAGACACGGGTACCTAAAGGAGGTCGAGATGAAACAACAATGCCGCTTGTAGCCCTCAGTGTTCCTAAGCTCATCGCAGCCTTTCCTCGCTCTATACCCTCCCGGAAACTAACATGGAAACCCATAAAGGGCCCTTTGAAGACTAGAGTTCCTTTAAAGAGGGTCTACATGGGTTTCCATGTTAGCTTGGGGGAGGGTAATCAACCTCCCCACCCACCAGTGGGTGGGTCCCCATTGCATAATGGTACTATGTGAAGGGGAGTAACAGTGGCAAGACAAACCCTACACCTTAAGCCCAAACCTCAGACCCGAACCCTAACAGCCCAAGTACGCCAATAAGCAGATACTATCCCAAAGCCTGGATTACGAGTACTAGTACACCAAAACCAAGCATCCAATTCTTGGGTACACGTAGCTTTCGGGCACCCCCAGACCTCAACCCCAGTCCTTAAACCGTAAACTCCAGGTCACCGCAATCTCTGCCAACTTTCCTGGTTGCTAGTAATGGAGAACCCATTGAAAACACATCGAAAATATCATGGCAACCCTAGGTCCCTTAAGGGGTTATTGGGATGTCACACCCCCCGAGAATGGAAAATCAAATGGAAAATCACATGGAAAATGCAATGGAAACCCTAGGTCCCTGTAAAGGGGTAGGGTAGGGAGATGTATATATATATATAGATTTACAGAGGGTTTAGGGATAATAGAGAATCCATGGGAAAAGCACTTGTGCAACGGAATGGAAACTGCGGGGGTGTAGGGATGTATATGGTTTAGGGCAGCCGTTTTAGGGTTTCCGTACTGGTTGTTGCTAAGGGATGGAGGAGTGGATCCGTATGGCCTCTGCAACTTCTCAGTGTTATACAGTCGTCTCCATCTTGTTTCCTTGAACGCCTTAACCCTAAACCCTACTAGTTCCCGTGTTCTGTTAGCACTTCCCACATTCGTTTCCATTCCACATTCTTTGAACCAGCAGCTATCGCAGGAAGGGTGAGACGCGCATGGAGATAGAGCGCCACAGCGATGTGGATCCCCCAATGCCTTGGCTGCGCGTTCCCCATTCACAATGGATCCTGTAGTAAGTAGGTTCAGGCGGTTCGGGGGTTAGGGCTAACGTGTAGGGTCAGGGGGACTCAGAAAGTAGATGAACCACGGGGAAAGCTGGGGTGGGTTATTTATATGGGCTTGAGCGGCAGTAGGGAGGGGACCGGGTAGGTGTTCAATATATGTGCTTTGCCTTATGGCATGATGTAGTGGCCGAAATTATGGTCCGCATTATGGACCTAGATTCCGTGTAAAGGTGTGGCATAAGGTGCCTCAAGCAGACCGCCAAATCAGGATGATCTAGGCTTGCCTATATGACGTAATTCCTTCGTATGACCGCTGCATAATTCAAGTTTCCATTCCATGTTCCATGTTCTTGTCCATTAGGTTCTCCACTATTTGTAATTCTGTTTGCCCAAACCACAAATCCTGAGCCCTAAGCCCTGAAGCCCTACACCCTGTACCCTAAGAAACTGTAAGCCTATAATCTCCTAGGCCATGGAACCCAGGTGCGGCCTGGGCGGCTCTTGTTCTTGTACGGGCCGTTGTGTGGAAATGGTGAGCGATAGGCCCTAAGGGTCCGAGGACTCAAATAATAGGGTTTTACGGCCCAAATACTATAATATTAAGGGTATTGAAAGCCCTAAACACCCCACTATTGGGGTCCTTGGACCCTTAGGGGGGGTTTTGGGAAGAGCCTTCGACTCAGGACCATAGCTTTTCAGATTTCTTCCTGCCAGCTCCGGGGCCTATGCACCTATTAAAATTGTTGATGCGAAAAACCGGCATGACGTCAGTATACCAGAAGCCGTGAATTCCCAAGTCATAATGCACTTGGCTGAACATTGTTGAACATAGCCCTTTCGTTTTGATTTTACCACACCCAACAAAGAATGCACCATGATCAGCTTCAATGACATGCCAATGTTGAACCAGGCAGGCTCATGCAAGATATGTCAAAATTTACGCCCAAAGCCCATCGATGCAGCAGACGTGCCCCCTTAACATTCTCGACGCCGTGTCACTCACCTTGAGCCAATCATGGCAGGAAAGTTGCAGGATGGACATTCTCTGCACCCTGAAATTGGCCGAACACCTGCGCTCTGAAGCTCAAAGCCTTTAACCCTAACACCATAGTAGGTATATATGTAGTAATTCACATGGTGTCCCCAGTATTTAAACCCCTATATGCTCCCAGTTTCCATTTCATGTTCCATATCCTTTTCCACCAACAGCTTGGCGTTGGTTCTGAAGAGGCTCAGGTGTGCGAACCAACGACACCTGCAGTGCCGCTAAGCCCTGAACCCCCGCTGCCAAGGTTTAGGGATTTAGGATTTGGCCCATATTCCCTCACATTTTTAATTTAGGGTTTAGGGTTTAGGGACTTAAGGCCCTCAAAACCCTTAAATACCCAGACCACCGAAAACGCCAAACAAATCCGAATCTAACACCCTGGATCCCTGGAACCCTAAACCCGAAAGCACGTAAACCTAAACACGCGGTTTTGGGTCTGGGGTTTAGGGTTTAGGGTAAACCCCTACTACATCCAATAGCTCGATTGCCCTGCTTTGTGGCACTTCGCGAGAACGAGAAATTGCCCCTATAGTTCTCAACCCCTTTACCCTAAATCCCATACTCTAAACCCTACACCCTAAA
>CAJNIZ010021114.1:11601-24732 GCA_905231905.1 Symbiodinium pilosum
ATAATTTTGACAACCACCTATACGGAGGTCCTCTTTAGGGCTTCCATCAAAGAATATGGCAAACTAAACTTTGGCCTTAAATCCTGTCCAATTTTCCTTCCCCCAGAAGTTGTGCAATTGTGCCGGTGATTTTGCACTAACCATGTTAAACCCTAAATCGGCACACACCAAAGTCCGAGGGGTTAAAACACAACCTAATCCTAGACCCTGAACCCTAAACCCTAAAACCTAGGCACACAATCCAGAAGCTGGCTTTCGTGGATACTGTGGAGGGGCCGCTGGAGCAAGATACCAAGCAGCCGGTTGACGGCCTCCCGCACAGTTTACGGTTTAGGGTTTAGGGTTCAGGGTTTAGGGTTTAGGGGTTAGGCTTGTAGTTCATTGCTTCTACAAGCCCTACTTTCTACAATCCTTAAAAGATACTTGAGAGTAAAACGTCATAGGGCTCTCAAGGATAGCTAGGCTTCGGTGCTTGGCGTTGGTGTTTCAAGAGGCTGCCGCCACTTTCGGATCCCTTGCAAGGTCCTCCTTTCAGAACTTACTTGTACTGCCGGTATGTGGGGTAAATGTGGCCATGCAGGAGTGGTATCAACAATAACCTGCCACCAAAATCAGCACGCGTCCGTTTCATGTCCCACGTGTTTACCCGCTTGATTCCCCATTATTACATTAAAGGCTGCTGTAGGACTGGGCCTCAAAACACATGCTCTTCTGCACCTTAGAAACCAGCATTGAAGGCACAGCCACTTGAGAACATTGATTGCTGCTTAGTGTGGCTCATCTGCTTTTGGGCTCTGCCAAGGCCTCGCAGGAGTTTTGGGTTGACAATTCTAGCCTTGCGGGAATCAGATGGCCTAGTCTAAGCCAAGACCCCTTAACCTGCCAACCCCTGAAACCTTCACACTCTAAACCCTGACATCTCCCTTTTCCCCGACAAGTAGGACCAAAATCCTTAAGCGGAGGCAAAATTAGCTAGTATTTTGGGGTCTGTGTTAGGGTCCCCTTGTTTCGGGAAACTTCCAAATCCTTTCAGGACAGAAACAAAAGCCTTCGCAGCTGAGGCTTCGAAAGCCCTAAAGCCTTCACCTTCCAGTCCTCGGCTGAGATTTGGGTTCAGCGTTCAGGGACCCTATTTAGGGTTTAGGGTTCCTAAGCCCTACACCCTAAACCCTTGTAAACCCCAAACCCATAGTCCATTGAGGTACAGACTATGGGCCCCCTCTGTTTCTAGAAGCTGCCAGCTCGACGTCCGAGACCTGGGGGGTCTATAAGTGCTCTTGAAATGATGGGGATTCAGATCCCCGGGATACCAAAAAGCCTAAACCCACAGAAATTTAGGATTTCCCGGCTACCATTTTGGGGTTTAGGATTTAGGGTTCGGGGTTTTGGGTACCTAGAGCCGAAATTTTTGGGGCATTTGGACCAAGGTGAAAAGAAGAATCCTGGAGAGGTAGCAACCCTCTTTAGACATGTGGGCATGCTCAAGATGAGGTAGATTTTCATGGGGGCTTTGGATGAGGTAGCCCCATATACTTGGAGGGTCAACAGGACTTAGTAAGCAAGTTAATAACCCCTGACACCCATATAATAACTCCAAGTATCCTTATCATTAACCTAGTTACTAAGTCTCCCTGACCCTCCAAGTAGCCCCTCTAAGAACCATGGGTTCCTTTTTGAATATCCTTTCAATTGTTGATGGAGTCCTTCTTAGCTGGGTCTGTCTTACAGCTTAAGGGGGTCGTCAGGAATCGACAGTACCTGACTTGAAAGCTGTGCCAATCATTGCCTTGAAAGCATCTCCTTTCGCCAGGGGAATGCAAACGGGTTTGGGAGCCATCGTGCTAAGAATGTTATCTTTCTTGGGGGATGGAAGACATGCTAGACTTGCTTCAACACTTTCTCTCTAGTACTTGGTTGTGGTGCTTTGAATAAAACAGACAGTGCAACCTTCCAAGGATGAGCATACTGAGACCCACACCATGGCTGAATGGCAGACTCTAATACGAACATCATGAACTGGGAACACTGGGCGTAGTACTCATGGCTGTTTTGGTGTTACATTAGAATCCGTTCTCAGCAAACCACAAGGAACCGAACACGGAACGTACGCTTGACGCCGGAAAATGCTGGAGATGCTGCATGACCTCGCTATAATACCATAGTTCCCGGGGTAGAAGGTACCTATAGTCCCCCTTAAGCGGATAGAATATGGGGTATCTGGGGATCTTATCACAAGATGCCCGAAGCCATGTCCTATCTTCTTAAAGGAGACTAAAGAGTCACGTAGGATGGCTTAGTGTCAGCCATACCAAGCCCTAAATCCCACAGCAGAGCAGTTGAGGTACTACCTGCTGATTACGCCGGTCAGCATACAATCAGCAACCTTGCTGAGTTAGGGGCGGGGGGGGGGGGTGCATTATCATGTCAATGTCGATTATAGGGTTTAGTGAAGTTTGGGGCTGAGGATTTTGTTCTGTTACTATCGAAGTTGTGGTAGACTATAAGATATTCAATGTACGTACGGGGGGATATCAAGGTGATGCTTTTTTACAGGGTTTAGGGGGCCAGATGGTTAGAAGCGTGGAGAGTGGAGAAGCAAATAAACACAAAAATGGAGCATGAAATGGCCTACATGACTAGAACAGATTATCGGGGTGTATCTTGTGCTCCTCTTCTGGTCATAGAAGGCGAAAAACGGAGTTGAATTAGCCCTTTTCAGTTCAGCCTGGCTAGAGCGCTAGGCATAGGTGTTGCGCTTGAGTCAAGTGTTTAGGTGGATCACACAGGCAACGCGCGAAGACCAAACCCATCCAGCTGGAAGCGTGAAGCGTGGATTCCCAGGTACTGGGGAGAATTGAGAAACCAAGCAGGTTTGTACATCTGAAGTGCTTCTAGCTTCAAGAGGAAATGTGCAATCATAGCTGACATGCTGAAGACCTAGACCCTTAGCGTTTCTTACTCCACTTCTTCAGGTCTCAGGAAGCATCAATGAGCTTTGAACCTTATACCCTTCGCCCTCGTTCCCTCAATCCGCAACACCTCTCAAGCTGGAAACCCTGCACCCCAACCCCCTATACCAGACCCCTAAAATAATGGCCCCTTTCACTCTGTTAAGGTTTTCAGGCTGTTTTTACCTACTTGTAAGGTCCAGATAGATCTCCCATGCAAGAGCACACCCCCAAGCGACCCCATGCCCCTAGAAGCTGCCAGTGCTTTCTTTGGTTTCCCCTACCTTGCTGGTTCTTAGTAGGGAATATGGGAATAGACTAAGCAGGCAGTATATAATGTAGGGATGAAGTTCCCTTACTCCCTACTTTACAAGGAACCTCCCTGAAGGCCTAGTAAGTAATGTGGGATATACTATAAAGGCATTATATAGGAACAAACCCTAAACCCTGAATATCCTGATTCCCTACGAAGAACCTCCCTGAATGACTTTTTTGGGCCACTTGAAGGACTCCTTGAGGGGCAGCCTAGAGGCAGGCTAGGAAAGGGAGGTGGGAGGCTTCAGCCATACCTGGACCCTCCAAAGTATGTAAAATAATGGCCTTTTGGGCTGTTATTATGAGTATAGGGCCAGTATTTTACATAGTTTTAGGGTTTAGGTAGACCCTAAGCCCTGAACCTTCAACCTTGAACCCTGAACCCTGAGCCCTAAGCCCTGAACCCTAAACCCTAAACCCTAAACCCTACACCATAAACCCGAATGCAGAAGCCTGAACCCTAAACCCTTAAACCGATAGCGGAACCTACGAATCTTCAGGCCGGAGGCAAGGACACCTACGGATACCGGCAGCCTGCCCCGGTTTTATGGGTTTAGGCTTTAGGGGTTTAGGGTTTAAGGGTTTAAGGGTTCAGGGCTTTAGGGTTTAGGGTCTAGGATTTAGGGTCAAGCTTTAGGGTTGAGGGCTTAGGGTCTAGGGTTTCAGGGTTTAGAGTCTAGGGTTTAGGGTCAAGCTTTAGGGTTTAGGGCTTAGGGTTTAGGGTTTTAGGGTTTAGGGGTTTTGGGTCAAGCTTTAAGGCTCAGGGCTTATGTGCCCCAATAAGGCCACAAATAGCCCAATGTTCCAGGAACCTCCTGGTAGCCTCAAGTAGGGGCATATGGTTCCTGAGTTCCTGAAAGTGGGTGTTTAGGGTATGATAGAGGTCAGATGGAGGCTCTAGGTAGGTACAATTATAGATGTAAGGGCCCGATGTAGGTATCATTTATAGACTTGGGGTCCCAGGGATAGGGTTTGTTTAGGGCCTGATAGGGTCTCCTAGAGCTTTTGGCTTAGTGAGGGCTCAGGTTGTAACATCTAGTTTCGAGGGTTGTGGGCTTAGTTTAGAGTTGAGGTTGAGGCATAAACGTTCTAGGGTGGGTATAGGGCGCCTCTTTTGCCGGATAGGTTTGTATACAATGAGGGCCACGTGGGACCTTTGGCTAATCTTAGGGGCTGGATTGAGAGGATCCAAATTAGAATTCGCGCTGGAGGGTCAGAGGGGCTTAGCAAGTAGGCGGGTACGAACTACAGTCCTCCAACAACTAATATGGAACCTGAGAAGGGGTCCTTTGTAAGTTACATGGGCTTCAGGGTGGAATAAGCATAGTAAAGTCTTGGGGAGGGATTCGTAGGTTGAGGGTTTGGACTTAGGTAGAGGTAGTTGCCTCCCGAGTTCCTGTGTATTTTGCTTGGGCTCTCTTTGCATGATGCTTAGGGTCTAGGGTTTAGGATTTGGGGTTTAGGGTTGAGATTTAGGGGTTAGAGTTCAGGATTCAGGGTTTATGATTTAGGGTTTGGCGTCTAGGGTTGCGCCAGAATGGCATGCCTTCTTTCATCTCATGGCATCATGTCACGCTGCAGCGAATTGTTATAGGGATATGTGAGGGAGACACTCCTTTTTCTGACAAAGTCGCAAACCTTAAACCTGAAAGCAGCCCTAAATCCTAAACCCTAAATCCTAAAGCCTAAACCCTAAATCCTAGATCCGAAACTCTGAAGCTGAACCCTCTAACCCTAAACTCCCGAACTTCAGACCCTAAACCTGTAACCCTAACCGGGTGAGGGCGCAACCCAATTAGTTTGCACAAGCTCGAAGTTCAGACCTCCTGAGTTGCAGACAGAGACGGAAAAGTCACCCAAACTAACCTGGAACACAAGAATGGTTTACGGTTTAGGATTACATGGGGATGCTACGGCTCACAAAGGGTTATTGTGGATCACCTAGTTACACGCGCGTCTCCTAAAGCCTTGTACTGTAGAAGCCAGAATACTTGGGAAAAGAGTCCCCTTGCACCCTAAACCCTAAACCCCGAACCTCAAATCCTAAACCCTAACTAACCCCAAACCTTAAACCCTAAGCCCCAAATCTTAAACCCTAAACCCTAAACCCTGTACCCTGCCGGGACTTTGGTCCGGTGAGCCCGAGACCTTACTTGGAGGGTCAGTGGGACTTAGTAAGTATGTTTTACGTAAGCCCCTGTAACCCATATGAGCTATAGTCTAAACTCCTTAAAGGGGGTTATTCAGGGGCTTATGTAGGGGAGTATTATTGGGCTTATGAAGGGGGATACTAGGAGTGTAGAGTATAACCCATATAGTAACCCCAAGTATCCCCATCATTAACCTAGTTACTAAGTCCCTCTGACCCTCCAAGTTATCCTGCAGTACTTTTCAGAAGATCAGGTTTAAGGCGTCCTCCTTTGTCACGAACGAGCTGATAGGACCAGCGGCGCCTCAGTTTCAATGCAGGGGTTTGGGACTTTGGAGTACGTGAGTTTAAAGTAGGATTATTACGGATGAGGAAGCCTGAGAACTCTAAACCCTAAACCCTAAACCCTAGGGTTAATTACAGGTTAGGGTTGTAAGGCAGTGAAGTTGGCAGCATGCACATGGGATTCCTTCCCGGTCCCTTTGTAGTCAAGTATCCAGTTTGGCCCTAAACGAGCGTGGGACGAAGGGAGGGAGAGAGGTATTCCCAAAAATCCTAAATCCTAAACCCTAAACCCCTAAAACCCTTAACCCCAAAACCCTACATCACGAAAACCCTAAATCCTGCTATTCGTGTGACAACTTTCGGGTGGTCAGTTCGAAATTGCGGAAGAGATACTTGAAGCAGGCCCTATGGGAGATATACTCTAAACTCCTTGAAGGGGTTATATAGGGGATAATATAGCCTCTTCATTTAAGGTTTGGGGTTTAGGGTTCTGAACTCCTTAAAGGGGGGATTGTATAGGGGAGTATTACAGGGGTCACTTAGGGGGATATTAGGAGGTTGGACTATATTTCACGTGGTCTCCAGGTAATGGTCCTTATTGTTGCTAAGCACCTGTAAACCCCATACACTCCCATGCCCCCTGCTTATTCCCTGGTCCCTTCCTGGAGATGCATGGGACTCAGCAAGTACTTATAATTGGCCGCCTTATATCATTACTTGTGATTTCTCAGCTCGCGCTCGCACTGGGCGACTAGAAACTGGCTTAAGGTTTAGGGTTGAGGGTAATTTACATAAATGGGAGACCTAAGTAGAAGCCTAAATCATGAGCAACATGATTATAGGGTCTTCTTTGCGACGCTCTTTACTGTGCTTGTATTAGGAATTTGGGACCACACGATGGTTTTTGCGCTTTCACAAGGAATTGGGGACCAGAGGATTGGCTTTGTTTTTTCAGGGTTTTGGGCTTATGGTTTAGGGTTTAGCGTTTTAAGGTTTTTTATCTAGGATCCTATCGTAAGTATGTTTGTGTTTCAGGCGTGGGTCCGGAGACCCGTATCTAATACACTTCAGCACAAACGTCAAATCCTAAACCTTAAGCCCAAATACCCTAAACCCAATGACCCAAACCCAATACCCCAAACCCTAAACACCTTAAACCCACGACCCAAAACCCAGAAGCCTAAGTCGTTTGAGGTGTTCTTCCGCATGGACATGGATCCCATTCGCGCAGTCTACTACACCGAAAATGCCGCTTGCGCGGCATGCCTTGCCCTGTCCCCTAAATACCCAAAGCCTGAAAACCCTACAGAAGTAAATCTAGCAGCTTTGTTCTCAAACCAAAGACAGGGACTGACACATGAGCCATAGTCTAAACTACCAGTATCCCCCTTAATAGCTCTTATATTAGGCCCCTAGATAGCCCCTTTTAGAACCCCTTTAAACAGTCTAGAGTCTAGCTTATGGCTCACATGAGGGGTCAGGGTAGGTTCGCTTTGAGGGTATGGCCTTGCAAGCGCCTTGCTATGAGGAGTGTTCCAAGAATTCCAGATGACGGTCTCTTCTGTAGAAGCTTCAATGCCTACCAACACTCTAACAATGTACATTGTAAGTATATATATATATGTACATATATATGTATATATGTATATGAATATATATATATATATGTATGTCTATATGTACATGTATATGTATATGTATTTGTATATGTTTACGTATATTTAAATATACATGGTAGAATATGCCCCGAAACGCTCTTCCGATTCAAAATGCACCTCTGTTACCCTCCTCTACACCCCATGCGCAGGTATTGCACCCTAAAGCCTAAGCCACCTGACACCTTGAACCTTACGCCAACCTTGCATACACGACAGCATCCACATGGGGAGGTTGATCCAAAGGTTCCTTTAGGAAAAATAGTTAGGGTTCCTGAAGGTGCAGAAGGGCAAATTCACCCATGCAATACCTGCCCTAAAAGGGCTTTTATCCCTAAGCGCCAAGCCCTAAGCCCTTAACGTGGACAAGGGGCACTTTTTATTTCTATCATCCGTCGTGGCAAGTGTTGCCGCGAGAGGAATTCCCCAACTTGCAAAAGCTCACTACTTTTTCCTACCCTGCTAGGTGTAGGGTCTAGGGTTTAGGTACCCCATACTCCCCCTAGGCTCCCCTTACTTGAGGCTTTAGCTGGAGAAGTGGGTTAAAAAAGATTACTTCATGGTCAGCATAAGGGGTGTAGCAGGGGAAGCCATGACATGCTTCAAACTTTAAATCCCCGACCCCGAAGTGGCTGAGGTCCGATTCAGCAAGTTTATGGTGAACATGTGTGCCGTTGTTGGCGGCAGCATTGCGCATCTCAACTGAACCGGCGGGCAAGGGCCGGTGATCTTCGAAGTGTTTCCCTCTAGAAGGGTCCAAGTGCCTAGATAACGAGGTTTTACGTCCTGGAAACCATCATGTGCACCTAAACCTATTTTTTGGCACTTGAACCTGCAGGGTGTGCCTGCAGGGTTTAGGTTTCAAGCTGTTACCTTGCTTTGTATTTTCTGGGCTCCAAAGGGCCGGACTTGGGGTTCACAGCTCAGGGCCCAAAACCCCAAACCCTAAACAAATTCAGGGCGAGGGAATCAGGTTTCTGTGCGCTATCCGGCACCATTGCGCCGGTAGAGTGGCACCCTGTCACTTGAAGGTTCATGAGACTTCGTAGTCAGCTTAAAGGGTTATAGGGATATACATGGTTTAGGGTTCATGGGACTTAGTAACTACTTCCAGGATTTGGCGTCCTTAGGGGTAAGGATTTAAGGCCTCGGTTTTACGGCGGCCTGTAATATTTAGGATGCAACCCCTTTACACAACCCCGTAGCCTGAACAAACCCAAATGCGACCAGCAATGCCCTCATGTTCTCAAGCCCTCAGCCTACACCCCCCTGAGAAATTCCCGTCTGCAGCAACTGACCCCCCAACCCTAGACCCTAAACGCTAGATAGCCTTGACAAGGCGCTGCCATGTAGTGAGACCTCTGCCAGAAACTTGTATATAATAGCTTGTCGTGAACGCTCTGTGTGTATGCCGTTACAAGTGGGCCCAATCAGTTTTGAATGGGCGTAGCGCGCTCTTAAGCACGACGCCATAAAACTATTCGGCAGAATTCGTTATAGCCCTAAACTACCGAAGCCATACACCCGAGTAAGCCCTAAAGGCCTGCTGTCGACTTATATACGCACCAACATGTACCTAAATCTGATGGGGCTCTACCTGGTCGGAAGTAGTGCGTGTAGGTATTCGAGTCTAGACCCTACGAATCCTTAACCCAACACCTCAAACCCCAAACCATTGGCCCTAACCCTATAAAGCCAAAGCTCTGAACACTAAACCCTAAACTCTATAAGGGCTTAGGGTACCGCATAGTATACCATAATGTATTCATGATGTATTATAATATACTATACAAATATTCTAGAATATATTGGAATATTGATTTGTAAGGTGTTTGTTGCTTTGCTTTGCGGCTGGTCTGGAGCTCTCTGAGCGCACGATGAATTCAAAGGCATGAGGGTTTCGGGCTTCGGGTATACACCCTAAACCCTAAACCCCTAAACCCTAAATCCTAAACCCTCAACCCTCAACCCTAAAACCCAAAGCCCTGAACCCTAAACCCTAAACCCTGAACCCTATAGTGCTCTAAACAAAGATGCAAATTTAGGATGAGCTCGATGCTGCTGCAGATCATCGATGCCTTCGGAGCCTGAGCACCACCAGACCGTCACTTCCCGAGGAGCGTTCAGGGCAGCTTAGGACTTAGCTTACTTTAGGCGTAGGGTTTCGGGTTGAGGGTTTAGGGTTTAGGGTTGGGGGTTTAGGGCTTAGGGCTTAGGGTTTAGGGTTGAGGGTTTAGGGTTTAGGGTTGCGGCTCAGAGGGGTTAGCCCCAAACCCTAAAGCCTGAACCTCAAAAGTATGTAGAATGATGGCCTTGTTGGCGATATTCAGGGGTTTGGGGTCATTCTTTTACCTACTCTTGGGGTCCGGGTAAACGTTAAGCTCCAAACCCAAAACTTTGAGTTTCGGCTGGAACTGCAGCGAGAGGAGATTGGGGCCTAAGTCGTCGGGGATAAGGCTTGGGGCATTCAGGATGTCCATCAGAGCATACAGCTGCTTCCCAACATAGGGGGGGACCCCAATATGATCCCAATATAGTGGAATCGTCATTGCATGGAGGCCCCCAAAAAGTTACCCTAATCTTGGGAAGCTTTCACATATGTGCAATGCACTTGTTCCAGTTTTTGATCTGCGGATCTTAAGCCCCAGCCCCAAACCCCAATTAACTGCAGTTCCATACCTATCATTTAGAGGTAATTATGGCTCAGCTGATTGGGGCTGCAGGTAAGGCCTAAACCCATCAATCCGCGGTTTCGCTCCTGACTGTATCAAAGGTTTAAGGTTTGTGTGTTGAGCGGGCTCTTGTTGAAAGGGCGTTTGTTTTGCATTCTACGCCGTTTAGGGCTCAGCGCCCAGCATTGAGAAACATGAAGTCACCATTTTATCAGCACAGCGAGAACGAACCACTGAACCCAAGGTCCCCCAAACCCTGTAAAAAAAATCAGTGAGCCCCTAGTAGAGCCCGCAATCACATAATCTGCAGCAATGTGGAAAGTCTTATGCCGGCTTCCACAACGCAAGTTCATGAAAACATCAGATGGTTGACGGTCAGTGATACTACCAGGCCCTACACCCTAAACCCTAAAACACTCAAGCTCGAACCCCATAAACTCCAGGCCGTACGTAGATCTTCATGGGACTCAGCAGCTATTTATCGTTGGGGTTATAACCCTACTTTTTGACTGGGGTAACCCCTATCAATCCCCATCAGGCCATTAGCAGTATCCACCTTACTCTTCATGTTCATCAGGCTATTTCAGCACCACCCTAAACCCTAAACCCTAAACGGCCAGGAGATCCACGAGGACCAAGGCAAAGCCCCACGTGCAAGCGATGATGAGCAAGGCGTTTAGGGTTTCCCAAAGGGTCCATGTAGCTATATGGTATATACTTGGGCCTTAAAGCAGGTATATGGGAACCCCTTTGGGCCCAAAGTATATACCATATACCTACCCTAAACCCTAAACCCTAAACCCTAAACCCTAAACCTAAGTATATACCATATACCTACATGGACCCTTTGGGCTTTGGGGTTTAGCTGCGTCTTGAGGGCTCAGCCTTCACGAGCTTCGGGATTGATGGGTTAGATGGGGGGTAGAAAATACATAGGAGTATATATATATATATGCATGCACACACAGTAGAAAGATATGTGTGTAAGGGGTAAAGCGAGTAATGGAGCAGTCTATGGAATCTTCTATAGCATTCGAGTTTAGGGTTCAGGGTTTAGGGATAGGTAGGGGAACCCAAAACCACCTGCATCCTAAGGCATACAAGTCCCTAATTCCTAACTTCTTTCAACACAATTCAGGTCCATCGGGTGGTTCTTATGTAAAGGGACATCGATGGCGTCCTATGTAGTTCCTCTTTCGTGTAGAGTATTAGACTTCCTTACCACGAGACAACCCCAAACGAAACCCAGAATGGACATGAACCGAGACCCTGGGTGTGCCGAAAGCCTTGAATCCCCAACTCTTAGACTTGAGCTAAAGTCTTCACTCCTTAAAGGGGGGGTCCATATACGCGATTTTATAGGGGAGTGTTACCCTAAACCCTAAACCCCAACAGGGGTCATTATGGCTTCAGGGTTCGGTGACGAGCAGGGCGCTGAAGGACCTCAGAGCTTTATCCGGACTTCATCATTTAAGGATCCAAGAAACTCCGTTCAGGGTTTAGGGTTTAGGGTTCACAAAAGCCTTGAAGGCTCTTGTGAAAGGGCCTCAGCACGCAGGGTTAAGGAATATGCCACTATCCTTTTTGTCCAAGAGTGCCCCCAAGTCGTGCCCGTAAACGGTCTGGATACAGCTCCTGTGTGAAACCATACAGTTTTGTAGGGCTCCTCGAAAAGACCCTAAACCCTAAACCCTCAAAGGGGTACAACCTTAGGGTACAACCCTGGCACCCTGGATATGATTTCCAGAACTCGAGGGTCTGGGAAGAGGAGTTGAGAGTCTGGGCTCTATAGGGATTCTAAGGTTTAGGATTTAGGGTTTAGGATTTTTACTATAGGGATTCTAGGGTTTAGTATTTCGGCTTCGGGATATACGGTTTGGGCTACGTTGCAGGTTCCCAAACCACACCTGCAAAACTGCTCCCCCGTGTTGGGTTCCCCCTCAGTTTTCGGTGTGTTTAAGTATGATTAGTAAGGTTCTTTCAGCCTAATTGGGGTCGAACCTTAGCTCGTATAGGCTGGGCGGGGCGGTGTTGGTTCGGAAACCCATGAGGGATGTACATTGCCACATCATTTACGCTCGTGGCGATTGACAGCAGAAATAGGAAGTGGAGGTCCTGTTGTCCACCACTTTCCAGATACGTATCAGGCAAGAGTCATCCATGAACAAGTATGACTTAGCTCTGTAGGCTAGCAGCAGCTTCGTTGCGCTCCAAACCTGAGCCCCTAAACCCTTAACCCTCAGCACAGAGTCCAAAGGTCACAATCCAAAGCCCTGAAAAGTCACCCCAGCAAATCCTGAGTCCTAAGCCCCAAACTCAACAGGAAAAAGCTCCCAAACCCTAAATCCCAAGCCCCAAACATTAAGCCCTGCTCAAATGGGGAGGCGAGGCGAACGCCAGCGAGCTGCCTTACGGACCGACCGCAGCCAACAGCAAACGAATGAAGCGGTCTGTGATGAAAAGCAGCCCTTCTCCCGTAGTGATATAACGAAGAGTCTGCAACAGAATTACACATGTGGAGCGCTTTCATTCTTCGGGGATGCAGGATTCGATTCCTTGGGTCAGTTGATTGTAAACAAGTTCTGCCCACGATTACAGTTCGCGGGGTCCACCTAGATTATACCTGTAAATCCAATTATAATCGAATAGGCTTTATTTTAGGTCCTTACATTCCACCGCACCCATTCCAAAGCCCTCACGCTGCAAATCCTGGGGCCTTAAGCCAGGGGCCTTAAGCCACCAAAGCGTGCTCAACAACTTTGAGAAAAAAAACAAGAAAAACTACAGACATGGGTCTTAAACCCTAAATCCCTAGACCCTGGGCCTTAGGCCCTATATGAGGCTCAGGCTGAGGCCCTACAGCTCTCTCTGTGTCTCTCTCTCTCTCTCTCGATCTGAAAGCCGGCGTATCCTTGAACTCGCAAAACCCTAAACCTTAAATCCTAAACCCTAAACCTTAAACCTTAAACAGTAAACCTTAAACCTTACTTCCTAAACCCTAAACCAAGGCTAAGCCACTAGACTCTGGATCCTGAGCGTGTAAAGTCCTTCAGTCTCTGGCCTTACAAGCCTAAGCCCTGCCAGGACCCCCCAACTACCCTTACTTG
>CAJNIZ010021114.1:39492-58340 GCA_905231905.1 Symbiodinium pilosum
CATTAAAGCGGGTCCCTAAACATACCCACGGATCCTGAATTAGCCCCGAAACTTGACATTAATCCGGGTCCCCATGCATAAGAGGGTCCAACATTAGGGGCTAAGGTTTTGGTTCATGGGTTTGGGTTTAAAAGGGGCTTAGGAAGTAAGCTGTACTTAGGATGTATGGGTTTTTGGGAAGCCTATGGTTAGGGTACGGCTGGGGATCATGGTTTCAAGTTTAGGTCACAGGGAGTAGAAGGAGGGGTTTGGGGGTTTAGGGTTGAGGGTGACCACTCAGGGTTTAGCTGATAAAGCTAAGACAATAGAATGTCGGATCCGTGGTGTTGAGTGTAGGACATAAATCTTGTGCAAGGGTCCTTACCTGTTTCCAGGATCCGATACCAATGGGCCCTTAATTGGGTTGTAGGGTTTTGCACGACTATAGTCTCCTTTAAGTAGATAGAATATGGGGTATATGGGGTATATGGGGATCTTATCATAATATACCCAAAGCCATATTCTGCCTCAGGGGGGGGCCACATAGGGCTTAAGCTTCCAGGACCTAGGCGGTAGGATGTAGGGTTAGAGTTTAGAACGTGGCTGTATAAAGATATGACTGCAGTCTGCATGAAGGTTTTTGAGCTTGTAGCTGTCAGTACCTCTCGTAGTTGGCTTGCTTGTAGCTTTCTCTGTGCCCCTCGTAGGTTGGCCCTGCACCCCACCACTACCTGTCCCGTAGGCTTGATTCAGGTGGTTGCCTCTTCAAGCCGTGTTCTTAAGCGTTTTGTGTAAGCATCCCAGCCTTTCCTTGCACGTTGCAGCCATGGACGCAGTGGTGCTTGCCAGCTCAGTCGCATCTGAGGACGTCATGGCCAGAGTCCTGGAACCTTTCCAGAAAGCAGACAGATCCCTCCGTGAGGGCGGGCAGGCCACGGCGGCAGAGGCCTTGGAGGTTGCCTCTGCAGGGGGATGGAACCGTGTCGGTTCAGCAACCAGCACTCATGCCATGAATCCCTTCGTAGCCGTGCTACTTGGATTCGGACCACCGCTCGGCCCGGCTCGTGGCCTGAGTGTGCCAAGGGAGGCTGCTTCCGCGTCTGCATAACGGCCAGCCCTAATGCCTAATCCCTAAACCTTAACCCCTAAGCCCTGAACCCTAAGCCCTAAACCCTGAACCCCTAAGCCCTAAACCCGAAACCCTTATCCGGTGCTGGTGGGATCTTCAAGCTCCACACGAAGCAAGAGTCAGACGTTCAGGATTAACCTTCGCACCCCGCAAAGAGGTCTACAATAGGCTGTAGGACTTAGGGTTTGGGGTTTTAGGAATTAGGGTTTAGGGTTTAGGGCTTAATTAGGGTTTAGTGTTTAGGGCTTACTTAGGCTTTAGGGTTTTGGGATTTAGAATATAGGGTTTGGGATTTAGGGTTTAGGGTTTAGCGCTTAATTAGGGTTTAGGGTTTTGGGATTTAGGATTTAGGGTTTAGGGTCTCCCACTTATCAGTAGCCGCTAGGTAGGACCCTGTTTGTACTTCATTTGAAGAAACCCTTATAGCCATCTGTCAATGTCACCCCAATTTTCCTGGAAGCGCCCCCTATGTTGAGAACCCCTCACCCTGCAGGTGTTTTGGCCTCGGGAGTTATAGGGCTTACAGCAACACGCATTTGGGGGTTCAGGGGAACCGTTTGCCAGTCGGATGGAGGACATTATGGCTCTGGCTGGTGCTCGGCACTCGAAGTTTCAGGGCACTTGACCCAATTCTTTACCGTGGGTAGATCCCATCTATAATCCAATTCGGGTACTGAGGTGGCGCATTACAATCTTATACGTACGGTTATAAGTACCTGGGCCCCAAAAGTAGGTAAAATAATAGCCCAAAACCTTAACAAAAGCCCAGAAGGCCATTATTCTGCAGATTTGTTGCGTTCAGGTAGTTACAAGTGCCTTTTACTTACCCTGAACCCCAAGCAGGGCAAGAAGTCTAAACCCTAAACCTTAAACCCTATACCCTAAACCCTATACCCTAAACCCTAAACCCTTAAGGGTGGAGGGTTGTAGGATTCAGGCCACAAGAATTTCATTCCCATTGCTCCGAACTGAAAGGCCCAATCTTCACACCCCTGTGGGTTTGGGGTCTTAGGGTTTTGGGCTTTGGGGTGTAGGCTTTGGGATTTGAGGGTTTTAGGGTTTGGGGTTTACGCTTTTAGGGCTTTTGGGTTTGGAGTATATGCTTTTAGGGTTTGGGGTGTAGGGTCGCATGGCCGCCTTTTTTCCACCTGAGACGAAAGGCTTTGCATGGTAAGGTGCGCCAAAGCCCAGGTCTAATTCGGGAACCCTCAAGCCCCTTAACCCTACCTGGACCCCCAAAGTAGGTAAAATGATTGCCTTTTTGGCTGTTACTATGGGTTTAGGGCTATTATTTTACATGCTTTTGGGGTTTAGGTAAGCCGTAGAACCTTAAATCCTACACCCTGAATCCCTAAAACCCTAAAGCCTCAATCCTACACCCTACACCTAAAACCTTCACCTTAAACCCTAAATCCTACACCCTGAACCTTAAATCCTACACCGCAAACCGTGGGTCACAGCTCACCTATCCGGTTTGAGATGGTGCAGAGACCTCCTTTCTTACTGGTTAGAATCCCTATATATAACCCCTATAGAATATAGTCCTTTATTCCCTACTTACCCCCCTTCTCACACTGAATGGAATGCCCCGGGAAAGGGTGCCAGAAACCTGTACCCCAAACCCAACTTCTGAAAACATACCCTATCCTAGGGTTTAGGGCTTCGGGTTCTACAGCCCCAGACCTGAAATCTAAATCCCAACAACCACAAAACCCATAATTCCTTGACCAGGCCGCCATCCAGATGATGATCCAGCCCTTAGTACCGTGGCTCACGAAGGCACCGAACCTTTTGCTGGCCTTTGGTTAGCTAGGAATGAAGGAATGCATCCTTATACCCTTTATAACCCAGTATATTGTAGTTTCCATGTTCTTTTCCATTCCTTCTAAACCCTGCATCCTAAACTCATGATAGTAGTTTCTTTTCCTTACCCTTCTAAATCCTAGACCGTAAGCCCTACACCCAGTATAGTAGTTACCATTTTCTTTTCCATTCCTTCATGCCCAGCCACCACCAAAGGTAAGATAGGTAAGATTGTTGATGTTTGGCTCTTGGGTTGAGGGCTGCAGATAAGGTTAAGCCTCAAGCCCTCAGACTTGGCCCTAAGCCTTAAACCTTACCTAGACCCAACAAGTATGCAGAAGAATTGCCTTTTTGGCAATTTTTTGGTGGGGGGGGTTAGGCCGTTAGTCTACATGCTGCTGGGGTCCAGGTAACGCCTTAATTCTTAAACCGCTCCGGGTTCAGGGTGTAGGGAACATCCTGCAGGATAGCAATGAGCCCCCACACTGAGCTTTGAGAAGCATGGTTGGTATGTCTTAGGTGGATCCCTCACTCTGTAATAGTGAGTATAGGGGATAATAAGGATTATATTAGGGTCCTATTAGATTCCTACTATACCACTATTACAGGGGAGAGGGGTCCTCCTAAGGCATCCCCCTCCGCTACAAAACCGGCCAGTCCTGGGGAAACCTTTTCAGCTTCCTTTGTGAGGAGGGTAGTAGGGCTTAGGGTCTAGGGCCAGGGTTTAGGGTAGGTGTATGAGGTGTATGCAGGATTGAGCACATCAGCAGTTGCACTGTAAGATAAGCTGTGCATGGCCTATCTGTTGGGATATCGGCTCGAAAATGATGTGGGCTGGGTTTAAGCGGCTTTGGATCTTAAAGCATTTTAGGCAGGGTTTGGGGGAGGTCTGCAGGCACTTGTAGTTTGGCGCGCAGCTGCAGGTGTTAGTTGTATGCATGAGTATGTAAACATAGACAACATCACATTCCGCAGAATGTGGTTGAGGAAAACAATGAGTTTAACAAAAGCTGGTGTGCCACATCTAGTCTAGTATGAACCCTCGACGCTACTCTGAATCCTGGCCCTCGTCCACCAAATTGCAAGCTCTCAGTATAGTTATTGGTAGCATTATTGCCGCTGTTTCCACCTCCATCATTGCCATGAGAATTATCATCAGTATCACCATCATTAGTACTATGACTATGCGCCCTAAGCCCCAAGAACATGAAATTCTCCAACCACTAGGGTCGTCCCTATCAAGAAAGCCTTAAGTTTCAGCCGGGTTAGAACCTGTATCCTCTTCAGGTTACATGCATAGATAGCCATAACATTTCGTAATATGCCTTAGGGGAAGCCGCCCTCGCCGTAATAGTGGTAGCATAGGACTTTTAGATGACCCTGAGCGAATCACCTAAACCCTAAACCCTATCCCCTATCGCATCCTATTGCTGGGCGAGCTCTCCTCCTCGCCTCGAACTCTTTTTCCTGGGTGAGGGTCCACCAAAAACATACCTACATTCGTCCTCCGAAAGGATACCCAAATCCTAGAGCTGGAAACCCAAACCTTAAAGCCTAAATCCAAGAATACAAAGCCTAAACCCCAAACCCTAAACCCCAAACCCTAGGCTTCAAGTTGTAAACCCTAAACTCTAAATCTTTGAACCATAAACCTTCCTAACACCCTAAACTCTTAACCCAAAACCCGAAACCCTCGACAACGAAGCTTAAGCCTGGCGTATCAAGTCTACGGGACAGTAAGGGGATTTAGGATTTAGGACTTAGGGTCTAGCGTTCAAGACTTAGAGTTTAGGATTGAAGTTTAGCATTTAGGGTTCAGGGATTCGGATTCAGGGTTTAGGATTTAGGGTTGAGGATTTAGGGTTTAGGGTTCAGGGATTGCGGGTTTTGGGTTTAATGATTGGGGTTCAGGGTTCATGGATTAGGGTTTAGTTTTCAAGTTTTGGGACTTCTGGTGCTCGGAACTGCGGACAGCTCCAACGAGGGACCCAACGCCCTGCATCATCATCAGAGCTTGCTTACGTTTCAGGGCTTGGGAAGTAAGCAGGGCATGGAAAAGCAGACGTCAAGGACAAAGGATTTTAGGATGTTGGCTTTCCGGCATGAGGGCGTGGCACTCGGCCTCGCTAAATGATGACTGTAGGAAGGGTCCATAGGCTTGAAACATCAAGAGTCAACCCTAAATCCCCCCAAAGCCAAGAATCCCAAACCCCAAAGCCCAAAGCCTAACCCTAAAACAATGAACCCTGAATCCCAAAGTCTTAAACCCAAAGCCCACGGCCGTTAACCCTCCTAAACACTCAAACTTCTCGCAGGCCATGAATGGTGCAGACTTCCATTGGCTTTTCTTTGTGCAAGGGCCTCGAAGACAGATCTGGGACTTTCCCAGATTTATGGGTCCCGGTATAGGCGATGTAGGGCTATGCAGGGGTTGTATAGGGTGTACAGGCTTTAGAGGGGATTTAGGGTTGTATAGCGGTGATAAGGGGCATAGGCCAAAAGGAAGGAAATTCCAGAAGGCTCCCTAAACGGCGGATTTGGAGTCTTGGAAAATAGGGAGCTTTTGCAGAGGCTCGTCATGTTGCGCGAACCCGAAACCCTAAACCCTGAACCGTGTTCTACCAGGCAGGCAGGGTTCAGGGGCAAACCTGTTGCCTGGCGGCTACTTATACTGTAGTCAGTAGCTTCCTGAGGAATTAAGTTGCATTTTCTATGGTATAACCCTAAGGATCTTTTTAAGAATAGTATTTGAATAGGTCAAAGGGGACGGCAGTACAGCCCACAAAAACTGCACGAGTATTTTCACAGTCGACTTTGCTGGAGTACATCTCTGCGATCTGATGCTACAGGGGTCGCACCTTTTTCCTTCGCGGCCACCTAAGCCCCCAAAGTAGCTTCCAAGGTGTAGGTAGTTGCTACAGATGTCCTGAAGGTAATCTTGATTGTTGCTTATTGTAATCCCCACCTGCAGTCAAAATCCTTCGCTGGGAGGGCTCCAGGGAAAATAGGGTTTGGGGTTGGGGTATCAGAGCATATGAGCCGTAATCTAAACTCCTTAAAAGGGGGTTCTATAGGGGATCATATAGTGGACTATTATAGGGGTTATTAAGGGGGATACTGGGAGTTTAGACAATGGCTCATATCAGAGTCGTTTCGATGATATGTCACAGGCTTGCAGTCGAGTACGGTTAGCAGATTATCCAGGTAGTAGTTGCCGGAAGTCCCGCCATTTAGAGCAGCTTATGCAAGCCACAGATACCACTATATGACAAGTTATCTCGATCTCGTAGTTTTTTTCTACCTTAAGCTGTAAACCTAAACCCATATATATCTATATATATATATATAAGCATTGGGACACGTATTCGCGATAGAAGTTCCCAGAAAGGAAGCATGTGTTTGAGACAATTTGACTGCTGATACTTGGGTTGATAAAAAGTTTATAGGATTTAGGGTTTAGTTGATCTAAAGGTTCTGGGGGGAAAAATAGGGTTTAGGGTTTAGTTGATCTGAAGGTTCTTTGCGGGGTGGGGGAAAATTACGTAGGGTTTAGGGCTCAGGGTTTAGTTGATCGAAAGGTTTTTTGGGGAGAAATTAGTGTGTAGGGTTTAGATATTCTAAAGGTTCTTTGGAGGGATAAATTCTGGTTTGGAGTTTAGGAATTACTTGATCTTAAGGTTCTTTGGGCAACAATTCGGTTTTCGGTTTAGTTAATCTAAACGTTCTTCGAGTGGAAAATTGGGGTTTGGGGTTGGGCTGTAGGTTCTTTGCAAAAAACAGATTAAGGGGTCCTGTAGTTCTATGAGGAAGAATATGGAGGAAATTGCATTTCAGAATGGACTTTTGGGGAACAATGATTTCCATCAACTACCCTAAACCCTTAATCAAGTGGCTCGTGGGGGTCTTAGGGTGGAACGGGGGTGGGAGGGCTTCAGGCGGTTTCGGGTTTGGCGTTTAGGGCTTAACGGGTAGGGAGTAGGGTTTGAACCCCACTTCTGCGTGTTGCTAAGTTGCAGGAACCTGTAACTAGGAGCCCTAAACCGCAATCCTTCATCCCCAAAGCCAAGAAGACGGCCCAATCCCTTCACGCATTCGGGCCGTCACAAGGCTAATATGAAACCCTGAACCCTCAACCCTAATCTCTAAACCCATCTAAACCCCAAGCCCTCATCCCTAAACCCTAATCCCTAAACCCTAATCCTAAACCCTAATCCCTAAACGCTAAACCCTCAACCCATCACAAAGGCTGATATGGATGGCCGCATATCCAACAGTTTGGGTCATACTGATCATCGGTCGCCGTTCTCTGTGGTATCGCTGCCCTGGATTTATGCGCCTGCGGGTTTGGAGGGTTTTAGGATTTGGGGGCTGAGGACTTCACGGTGTGCAGAAGTTAGGGGTGTGGGATTTTGGGTTTGGGGGGCTTTGTGGGTTTAAGATTTTGGGGCGTCTGGGATGCGCTTGGGGCCTTGGAGTGTTGGCGCTGGTGGTTTTCAAGCATAGGGATCGGGCCTAGTAATCCTGGTCTATGGTTACTTGAGCGTACATGGGACTTAGCAATTTGATTTTTTTGCGGTTACTAGTACTCTACTTAGAGTTGGGGAGGCCTATCTACATAAGGCCAGCTAGTGGGATTACAAGGTAGCGTTGTAACGGCGGCCATAAGTCTTTGTCCTATGAACCTCCAAGTATCAGTCCCTAAACCCTAGAACCCTAAATCCTGAACTTTAAAACCCTAAAACCCTAAAACCCTAAACCCCTAAGCCCTAGAACCCTATATAAACCCTGTAAACCCTAAAACCCTAAATCCTAAAGCCCTAAACCCCTAAACCCTAGAACCCTATATAAACCCAAAACCCCTAAAACCCCTAAAACCATCAACGCTGGCGGACACTAAGTCAGTTCTACCCCAGCCCTAAACCCTAAACCCTAAACCCCAAACCCTAAACAAATCTTCATCCCCACCCTGAGTCAGAACACCCAAGCCCTGAGCCCCAGTCCTAAGGGGGGTTTAGGGTTTAGGATTTAGGGTTTAGGGTTTAGGATTTAGGGTTTAAGGTGTAGGGTTTAGGATTTAGGGTTTAAGGTGTTAGGGTTTAGGGTTTAGGGACCCGAAATAGTAGTTTCCATTTTTGTTTCCATCATCCCTGGTTAAAACCCTTATATACCCCTATAGAACCCCTTTTCAAACCCGAAGCCATAGCATCAATTGACTTCATTCTTGAGGTTCCTCCTGATAGGTAGCCATGATTATAAAGGGTTTAGGGTTCAGGGCTTTGGGTTTAAAATGAGGCTTTGCAAAAATATGAGAGTTTCTTCTTGGGAGGCCTGAAAGAATGTATTTTTGTGTTGAGGAGTACACATGGGAGACTGATGGTCACTGGTTTAGGGTTCAGGGTTTAGATGTGGGGTTCCTTAGCGTTTTTGATCAAAGGACGGAAAAGCTTGTACCACTTGAAGTTAGAAAGTATTGTGCTTCTTAGGATTTAGATAGCATAGGCTGGTGCAAGGCGTTCTCCATCAACAGGACCTCAGAGTTTACATTTTCCAGGGCGGCATAGTTCCTGCTTCAGAGGGGCTTCGTATAGGCAAGTTCAACACATTGGTGGACTCCATGCTGAGCAGGTGCTCATGTGAGCCACAGTCTAAACTCCTAGTATCCCGCTTTATAAGCCGTATGGTAGTCACCTATATACACCCTTTTATAACGTCCTCTAAAGGGAGTTAGGTTAGACCATAGCTCATGTGGCTTTGCACGCTCTTGATAGGTACAAGCCTTGCTTTTTTACAGGATTAATTACCATTCTTCCTATTGCAACCGCGTATCCCCACACATTACTACATCTTTCCGCCGCAGCACATGGGGATTACACATTTTGGGCACCCTAAACCCTGAACTCTAAGCCCTAAACTGTTGCTCATGAAGCCCCATGAGTTTACATCTGGACAGGGGTTTAGCTTGTCAGGGGACATTGTCAGGATCGAGCTATTCCTTCTCTTCTGAGAACAAAGCATTGCCCCACTGTGAACAAGTTTTTGGGTCAGGCTTCTCGGTGGACTTCTGTTCATGAGAAGAAGACAAGAGAGCCAAACAAAAACATTAGATTCCTTTACAGCTCAATTCCTATGGATTTCGCCCGGGATTATTTCTTTTTCGACTTTCGATTCCAAACTTCTTCTCGCCTCAGATTTTGGCTCCATAAACGCTGCAGCATGCACAAGAAGTCTTCTTGCAAACTCCATGCATATGCGCCCGAGGTAGAGACGGGCCCCGCCAAGACCTCCCAGCAAGTTACCACTGGCGTCTGTTGGGCCCCACAGCCCCAAAAAACACGCTTAGATAGCAGCTGGTGCTACACACCCCCAGTAGGGTTTTGGGTGAATGGTACTTAAGATTACCAATGTAACTATTAGGCATCTTCCTCAATTGAAAGATATACTGAGCTACCTGAAGCTGTCAATATAGAGACCCGAACGTATTATAATCCTGATTATGGGTACCCCCAAAAAAGTACTCCGACGTTTGGGAAACCCTCATATTGTGCTACCTGTCACGTCTGGCCTGCAGCGACATAGACTCCGTTTTGCTGGCACGCACGAAGCATGGACTTCGACGACCTGGACCTCAACGGGGGGAAGTGGCCATGTGTAGTCTGAACTCCTTATAGGGGATAATACAGGGGACTATTCTAGGGGGTTAATCAGGGGGATACGGGGAGTTCAGACTATGGCTATAGCTCATGTAGGGGCCTACACGATAGGAATAGGGCTAAGGGGAACTAAGCCGCAGTTGTGCAAGGAGAATAGGGTTTTGGCGGAAGTTATACTGTAGATATAGAAGGGTAAGGGGGGATGATGTTGGTAATTCAGGCTTCTACATTGGATGCGAACCGTTTAAAGCTGGCTGCCTTCCGCGTCGAATATCGTGGTATCCCAGTAGTACCCTTTGTTCCTTTAAATCTTGGGGTCTCCTTATTAATATGATTTGGGGATACTTAAACCCTAAACCCTGAACCTTAACCTTATTGGGAAACCCTAAAGCCTTAACCTCTTAAGATTAAGGGGTTGCTGGGGAACATAGATATTGAGGATGATCTTACTCAGGCATGTTCGGGAACTGGCAGTGCTTCTTCTTATGCCAAAATGTCTAGACTGGTGAAGGTTTGGCCATTTCCAACATGGGGTTTAGAGTTCATGGACTAGGCTTAGGATTCAGGAATTTCAGGAAGTGGGGTTTAGGGATTAGGGATTGGTGAAGACCTGAGTATTTCCAGACCTGGCGATTTCTGCTTACGTATTCCAAAGTAATCCTGGCAAACACATATCCCCCCAAAGAGTTTTTGCAATATATTGGGTGTTGATTATCATTACGCTGCCTTTTTTTAGGGGTGCGGGGTCATAGATGTCAAAGCTACGACGAGGTACGCACTTCTCAAGCCAGGCAGCAGCAACATCATACGTAGCTGCCTGGCTGGGACTCGGATAATGCCGTCCCTGGATGGGCAAACACCCCCAACCCCCCCAATAGCAAACGTTCCCCAGGTTGTGCCATGTTTTTTCTAGCGTGTACATACATATATACGTATGTAGAGACATTGTCAGGGGATGTATTTAGTAGGTGAGAGGATTCCGAATATTATGTTCGTATGTTTCGAATGGCTGGCGGTATCCCACATATTTGAGACTGTATAATTATGGGACCCCAAAAAGGGATTCTTACTTTCACCAATACTAGAACATATTACATACGTATCTCTCTCTCTCTCTCTCTCTATCTCTCTCGCTCTCGCTCGCTCGCTCGTTCTGACCCCCTGCGCCAAAAAAATACCACGTCTTCTTGAACCCTGACATTGTAACGTCGAGGGCCTATTCAATTAGAATAGGGTTTTTCTGAGTATACTATAGTCGTATAAGGATCTTCAGGGGTCTAGACGATAGGGCTTTGGGAATTATATCTATGGACTAAGGAAGCATAATGTCGGTCATTAATCAACCTACCAAACTGTAGCCTTTTTCGTGCGCCATGGCAAGCCGCGAGCCAGCTAACCCAGAAGTTCCGGATGCAGCTGAATTCTCAAAGGCTCTGCTAAACCCTAAACCCCAAAGGTCAGGAATACTTCCTGTATCCAATGCTAGACTGTAACACCCTAAGCACTTGCGCCTCCAAACTTAGTTAACAAGCATGCAAGCACGTTCCTAAGAACCCTAAGGCCTAAACCTTAAAACCCTAGACTCTAAACCTTAAATCCGAAACCCTAACCCTGAAACTTAAACCCTAAACCTTAAACCCTAAACATCGCTAACCCAAGCCCTTACGAAGAGGCCTCCTCAGCGACAAGCCCCTCGGAGGACCAGGAGGAGGAAGTCGCCAAGCAGGTGGAGGACGAGAAAAAGGCGGCAGACAAGGCAGGGGTAACTGATGATATGAGCTCTAGGCTAAACTCCTTGAATGGTTTAGGGTTTAGGGTTTATATGGGCTACAGTCTCAACTTCTTGAAGGGGGTTTGTATGGGAGATTATATGGACTACCATGGAGTTATCTGGGCTATAGTCTAAACGTCTTGAAGGGGGTTGTATAGAAGGTTATATAGACTACTATAGGAGTTATGAAAGGGGAATGCTGGGATGCTAGGAGTTTAGACTATAGCTTGTATCCTCTCACCGCTACCTGCAACCCAAAACCAGGCAAGATGATGGCGCAAAACACCTAAATATGGTCAAGCAGGCAACTTTTCTACATACTTGTGGGGTCCAGGTACCTGAAACCTGAACGTATGTAGAAAGATAGCCATGTTTTGCCATTCTTAGGTGTTTTGGGCCAAGACGTTGCTTTCTTTGAAGGTGCAGGTACATCCGAGAAATCCTATAGTCTTCCCCAAGGGGTGCGCCTTCAATCCTAACTCAAACCCAGAACACTTTACCCTAAACACTAAAAGCCCTAAACCCTAAACCCTAAGCCTCTACCTGAGGCCCTGGACGCCATACTCGTGAGGTATGTTTAGGGTTTAGGGTCCAGGGTCTGTTTTTTAGGACACTACTTGCTGGCAAAGGGCACTAGTTCTTGGGGCGTTGCCAAACTCTCTTGTTTCTAGCAATGCGCATTGCATGTCCCTATGTAGTCCTTGTATAGCGCCTTGCATAGTCCTTTTCAAGACCTTCAGAAGTTTCCCCTCTTAATCCTAGACCCTAAGCCTTCAACTTGACTCTGTTTTGGGGGCTTGGGGCAACAAAAGCTTCTGTACTACCCGATATACCCTACGCAACCATAGTTTCCTTTTAGCTTTCCTGAGTTTCCATTATAGGGGTTGAGGTTACCAAATTCCGCAGCCTACGCCCTAAATTCTAAGCCGTAAACCCTAAACTCTGAGATAACTAAAAATCCACAGGCTACACCCTAAATCCTAAGCCCTAAATCCTAAAATCTGAGATAACTAAGATCCACAGCCTACAGCCTAAATCCTAAGCCTTAAGTCCTAAACTCTGGGGTTACCTAGATCCACAGGCTACACCCTAAATCCTAAGCCTTAAATCCTGCAGTAAACTTTTGAGGTTCTCATAGAGCCTTAAATCCTAGGCCCTCAACCCTAAACTCTAAACCCTAAACCCTAGACCTTAAATCCAAGGCTCTAAACTCTAAGCTCTTGAGTACCCTAAAGCCTTCTCTCCAGGCAGCTGCTGAGGCCGCTGCGGCGAAGCGCCGTGAGGCCAAAGGTTTCGGGTTTAGGGTTTAGGGTGGTTTGGGGTTAGGGTTTAGGGTGTACATCATACTGCAAGTATGCGTGGGTTGAAAGGGGATAGTGCCACTATAGGCTGGATTTGCGACTTGGGATTTGGGGTTTAGGGTTGATTGGGTTTATAGGGCTTGGCCCTAAGCCCTAAACTCCAAACCGTGGTGATTTGGGTTTAGGGTTGTAGGCCTTTCGGGCTTAGGAGGAGCTCTAGACCCTAAACCCAAAGCTATGGGGTTCAGGGTTTAGGTTTTCAGGGAGGAGGTTAAAGTTAAGGTTTGGGTTCAGGGTTTAGGTTTTCAGGGAGGAGGTTAAAGTTAAGGTTCAAGGATTTAGGCTTTGATGCTCGGGGTTGCGCGATTTGGGTTTCGATTTTAGGTCGTAAGCCGTTGGGGCTGGCGTGAGAGCAAGTCTGGGGGCCATTCAAGGAACCTAGTCTCCTAAGCCCTAACACCTTAAGCCCTAAAACCCTAAGCTCTAAAGCTCTAAATCCTAAACCCTTAAACCCTCAAATACCCTAAAGCCCTAAACCCTAAACATAGTATTTAGGGGTGTCCATCCGCCTATACAGGGCATCCTCAACCTGCACGCTGGGGTATGGGGTTTAGGGTTTAGGGTCTGGGGTTTAGGGTTCGGGGTTTAGGGTCTAGGGATTAGGGGTTCTGGGTTTAGGGTCTGGGGTTTGGGCTTTAGGGTTGATGAGGCTCAGCGCCCCAGATAAAATTCCGCGCTGGCTGGTATTGCACAAAGATTCTATCCCAAGGACACGTCACAGGTTAAAGGTACCAGGAGATCTCAGCTGCGCGGCGGCATGAGGGTATTTGGCAGCATTGGTGCCCTCCTCCAGAGCCACCCCCATAATACAGGAGCTTTAAAATATTTGAAAATGAAAGACAAAGACCCATAACTTCTGAAAACGTCTTATACTGCTGGCTGGTCAACCCTGAGCCCTGGACCCTAACCTTAGGGTGTACTGAGTGCACAAAGTTGGAAGCCAGTCATCTTGTACACTTACAGCCTTAGCACGAGGAGCTGTGGCACTGGCACCATGTGGGGGTTCCCTGAAATCAGGGTACCTGCTTGGAGGTCCCCGGATTATGGCATTTTGGTCTATGTTGGGGTCTCCTTATTTAGGGAAAACGCCATATGTATCGCCACACTATGTTTGATTAGCTGTGCCCTTTTGCATTGAATCTGTTCCAAGAGCGCGCTTTAGGGTTTGGGGTTTAATTGGGTGTTAGGGTTCAAGGTCTAGGGTTTAGGGTTCAGGGCATCCACATCGTGATCGTATAACTGAACCCACTCAGATCTCATCTAGGGTTCCAACATGTTGCAATGACAGAAAGTTGGCACAGTAGTAGCCCCTTACCCCAAGAACCCTAGGAGAAGAGGAAGGCAGCATAAACCATCATATTCCCATGTTCGAGCTTGCTGGCCTTCACTGTAGCTTACACCCCTAGCCTTTATCACCAAATCAAAAAACCTGGGTTTTCATCTTCGGCGTTACTTCCCCAACCTGTCTCCTTGAGCCCTTGTAGGTATCCCAATCTATCCCTGCATACCCCTCTATGTATTTACATATCTGACAGAGATAAATCCTGCACCCTAGGCCCTAAACCCAAAGCCCTAAGCCCTAAACCCTAAACCCCAAGGGCTAGACCCTAAACCCTGAGCCCTGAATCCTTTGGCCCAGCCTTTCATCCGGAAGGAAGCCGAGCGAATCGCTGCTGAGCGGAAGGAAGCTGCCAAGCCAGCGGCGCCGGCAGAGAAGGCCTCCCTGGGCTTAGGGTTTAGGGTTTAGGGTTTAGGGTTTAGGGTTCAGGGTTTAGGGTTTAGGGTTTAGGATTGAGGGTTTAGGAGTTTAGGTTTTGGGGTTATAGGTCCAGGGAGTAGGTCTAAGGGTTAAGGGTTGAGGGTCAGGGATTTTAGAGATTTTTGGTTTTAAGTTTTACTCTGAGGTTCATGGGACTTACACCTGGGTTTATAACCCTGTTCATAATCGTCGAACTGAACTCACATGGGTTACCCCGAGTAGCAGAAGGGTTAGAGCCCCAGTTGTAAGTAGTTGCCAAGTCCCATGAACCTCCCAGTTGGGGTTTCGGGTGGAAATCCTAAAGCCCTAAACCCTAAATCCTGGATTTGGGCGGCAGGGCTTGAGGCTCTGGAAGTAGGACTTGAGGCTTTGGATTTGCCCGCTTTATGTTCCCTAAGCCCTAAACCCTAATAGGGTCTTGGGGTTTAAGGCTGGGCGCTGGACAAGCTGGTAGTCCTAAGCCCTAAGATCCCTCGTCCATAGGGTTTATCAGGGTTTAGGGTTTTAGGGGGTTTAGGGTTTAAGATGTTATCAATCTAGGGGGGCGGGGGCGGAGGCTATGGCGAGAGGTTTGACAGTAGACGATATTTGGGTGAAAGTTTGTGCTGCTCAGTAAGGACAAGTAGATACGAAATGCCGTAAACCCTACGTAAACCCTAAGACCCTAAACCCTAAACCGTGTGGGCATAGACTTGGGTCTGGCAGGCGCAAAGCTGAGGGCACGTTCGCCACGATCAGGTGCAGACCTAACAAGAAGAGGCCCTTCATCGCCAGTGCTGGCATAGATGTTACCAAGTTCAACGAGGGTCATGTGCATAAGATGTTGGCAATCCACAGCAAGGCGATGGGGTTGGCTGTTTTGGCAGCTGAGAATGTTGCAGGACATGAGCCAATTGCCGAAGCCTTGCAAGACTGGATGGTGCTGAACGAGAAGTTGGGGCTTTGCTACCAGAAGCAGATCATACACTACAATGATGACCTGGAGCTCAAGAAGATATTTTGGTGAACATTACACCATTAGACCTGGGTTGTGACGGGATAGTATTCGTGTAGGGCTTGAATTTCTATCCCCGAAAGAGTACACCTCCAGATCTTGAATCCTATTGAAGCCTGGGGTGGTGGGTTTGGGGTTTAGGGTTTAGGGCTAGGGTCGCGGTAGAGGGTTTGGGCTTTGAGGTTTAGAGCCTCTTTGGCTCCTGAAACCCCTGGGGGTACAATACCTAAGCCCTGCACCCTAAACGACCGCATCCTTTACCCTAAATCCTAAACCCCCACAAGATTATAAGGCCTAAACCCTTATAAAACCCCAAGCCCTAAACCCCTAAACCCTAAACCCCGCTAACCCCCATAAACTCCTATGGAACTAAACCCCCCCAAAGATTATAAGGCCTTACCCATCCTAAACCCTAAACCCCTAAAACCCTAAAGCCCTAAACCCTAAGCCCTAAACCCCAAACCCCAAACCCTAAAAACCCTAAACCCTAAACCCCAAGCCCTAAAACCCTGAACCTTTAAACCCTTAACCCTTAAACCCTAATTTAAACCCTTAACCCTAAACCCATCCAAAGTAGGTTGGTCTCACCAGGCTCCGGCGCCAAGCCCCACACCTGCGCCTGCACCAGCAGCTCCAGCACCCCCGGAGGACCCAAATGGAAGGTTTAGGGATTTAGGGTTTTAGGATTTAGGGGTTTAGGGGTTTAGGGTTTTAGGGTTTAGGGTTTAGGGTTTAGGGTTTAGGGGTTAAAGGGTTTAAGGGTTTAGGGGCTTAGGGTTTAGGGTTTAGGGTTTGAATGTTTAAGGTTTAGGGTTTAAGTGTTTAAGGTTTAGGGTCTAGGTTTAGGGTTTAAGGAAGGCAAAAGAAAACGGGAAACTACTATTGAGGTTTGGGGTATATAACTATTATATAGCGGTGAAGGGTCCTTTGTCAAAGCAATGAATTAGTTTCCATAACGGCCCTAAACCCTCAACCTTAAACCCTAAACCGTGCAGGACATGTGGATCAACCACAAAATAGCAATGGAAAGCCAAGGGCTTGGGATAGAAGCGTGTTAGGGTTTCAGAGCTTGGTGGTGTTAACGATTTGGGGTGAAGGGTTGGGCTAGGGCTTAGGATTTAGGAGTATACCTGGGCCCAAAAGTGTGCCCTGAACCCTAAACCTACAAATCTCCTTAGACTTTTTTCATGGCTTTAGGGTTTTGGGCCACAGATTGATCTACTGAATTTGAGGTTCAGGGAAGGGTCTGGCGGGTCCAGTTACGGATTTGAAGGGGTTTTGGGGTTCGGGGATTTGGCAGTTGCTAAGCCAACAGGCCTTGCATGCATTTTGGCATGCATGCTCGCGCTCTGCTTTGTTTACAGGACCCATACCCCAAAAGTTGGTAAAGCCAATAGCCCTAGAGCCCTAAGAATAGCCCAAAAGACGATTATTCTACATACTTTCAGGGCTCAAGGAGATTTGACTGTCAGCTCTGCTGCTAGCCATGATGTGGTTGGCGGTCAGTGCGAAGGCTGCCTCCCCTGTGGACATTCAGCTGCAGGCAGATGCGACCCCGCCGAAGGTTCGCACTACTTGGCATGTAGAACGGTGACGAGCTGGCGCGCGATGGGTTAAGGGTTCACCCTAAGCCCCAAACCCTAAACTTCTAGACATCTAAACCCCTAAACCCCTTAAACCCTTAGACCCTTAACCCCTCAACGCCTAAATCGTTCTAAAGGAGAATGAGCAGCTAGGCTGGGCTGCTCAACACTCCCAGAGGCCGAGCACCCCAACAAGCCTGTCCATTAATGTAGATTCATGATTAATAAACCCCCTCCTTTCAAGGGCTTAAGTATACGGATCCCTATTATGCTCCCTATTAAGGGGAGCTGGGTTATGCAGCACCCTGGGCAAAGGTTTTCAAACCTTGTGCCTCGCCGCATGCCGAAGACACGCTACTGGTGCGTCCAGGGTTCTAATGTCGTAGGCGGGCATAGCCCTGGAGCAGGACGCAGATGCTAGGGTTTGGGAGAATTTGGGGGTTTGAAGCTTTGCTTTGTGGGTGCAGGGTCTGGGGTTCTCAGGCTGCGGCATTTAGGATTCAGGGTTCAGGGTTTGGATTTTCAGGGCTCAGGATTCAAGGTTTTGGCAAAACGCCACTGTGACTCGCATTTTCTGGATCATTGAAGCCTCGGAACAACTAAGCTCTTACTGCCCTGAATTTTCAAACCTCTGCCTCTCAAACCTTGCACAGAGCCCTAAACCCATTAACCCTAAACCCCCTAAACCCTAAACCTGTAAACCCTAAACCCCTAAACCCTGAACCCCTAAAATCCCAAACCCCTAAAACCCTAAACCCCGAAACCCTAAACCCCTAAAACCCTACCACCCTGAACCCAAAACTTCAAACCCCCAGTCTGGGATTCCAAAGCCAGACAGAGAACTGTGGACCACACCTCCACCTAACCCCACAGGTATCCTTAAACCCATAATAACAGCCACAAAGGCTATTAGTTTACATACTTCGGGGGTTCAGGTACAAGCCTTGAGGTTTAGAGTGTCAGGGTTTCAGGTTCTAGGGCCTTTGGGTTTAGGGTTTTAAGGTTTCAGGGCCTAGGGCTTGGGGGACCTGACCCTTCAAACAATGAAGCCTAAAGTGTTCCTCCACGGCAAAGGAGGAAGAGCTGTGGGAGGTCATTGGTGGTGTGTTCCGGCAAGATTGGGGGATAAACCCTAAAACGCTGGACCGCTTTTAGAGGGTAGGGTTTTTCTGGCCTTGTGACGTTTACGGTTTTGAGTTTAGAGGTTTAGGGGGTTTAAAGGTTTGTGTAGGTGTGGGTGTAGTGGTATTTCATAAATCTCGGATGTTTTTGTCTTCCGTCACTATCGCACGAATACTTCTCCTTTGATATGGGATTTGAAATGTGGTTGTGCATGTAAGGAGAAATCGGGTCCCACTCTAGCTCAGGGTAAATGTTGAAGGGTTTCAGGGGATTAATTAGCCAACTGGGTAGTAAAAAACATGGTTATAAGGGGGTCATATATGGGCTTTGAACCGATATTGCTGACCATTCAGCGACTTTCAGCGCAATCTAAGCATACTTAAAGACTCGCGGGATTTAGTAACTACTTCTTCTAGTGGCTTCACAGGCGAGGGTGGAAAACCTGCAGCAAAACCGTCCAGTTCGACCTTTCGGTCGTGTCAGGCTTGGGATTGGAAGGGTTGAAGTGGCTCAGACTAGCATTGGGTGGTTGTCAAAATTATGGTCCCTTTTTGGATCCCTATCATAGTACGGCACCAAATATTTAGGGTACCCAAAAAGGGAGCATATTTTTGACTACCACCCACATGCCTTTAAAGCTTTGGTTGGGAAAGCGCAGATCCCGCCTGCAATCCAAACACTTAAGAGCCTCCGGCTC
>CAJNIZ010021125.1:0-44981 GCA_905231905.1 Symbiodinium pilosum
GACTTTCCTTAGTCTTGTTACTCGAGGAACAAAGAGAGGGACATTGTGCCAACATATGCATTTATACATATACACACACATACATACATACATACATACATACATACATACATACATACGTACATGCATACATACATACGTACATACATACATACATACGTACATACATACATAAACATGTATAGATCTGTACGATTATTTGAACCCAAGCGAAAGAACCTCCGCCTCAAAAAGAAAAAAAAACCTTCCCTAGCAGGCCCTAGAAACTGGCCAATTCATCATTCTTTCAGAACCAACCGAGGTCGTTATGATTTGTCCAGTGATACTCACCCCCACTATTAACGTGTAAATAGCCTTGTACACTACTGTATACAATGATATCAGTGGTGGGGGGAGGGGTGGGGCGTATTGAAGGGAAGGTATTTCATGGCTTACGACGTTTAACCAATGTTTAGCTTTAACCTACCGATTCGCTGAATGTACCCTTGAGGGTTCTCGGAGTTCATGGGTGCTGGTATTAAAAAATAGGGGACCAACCTACTGGGCTCAGGATTCAAGGTTTCAATGGATGGTTCTCGAAATAGCTGCGCCTTCAAGGATTGTATGAGTTTATGAACGTTATGTGGGGTATTGAGGGCCGCCCCCCCGTAAATGTTTCCGCTCCCCTAAGCCTTATAATTAATATAGAAGCCCGGAGAGCTACTATCATCGGCCCGTTCTTATCTTCATATGACTACAGTACAACATACCTCAGAACTCGGTTCAAAATATGAATGCCCCTACAGTACAATCCCATATGTAAAGCTCATATATAAACCCAGATTTCAATGTCACCTATCTGATCATTTATGGCGCTAAAATTCTGAGCGTTGTAGACCTTGCGCAGTGAACTCGTCATATGTTTGAAGTTGGTCTTCTTAATCAGAAAAAGTGGCCGTTACTTGGTTGCACATACAGGCTCTTGCCTCGCAATAGGAATGCGGGAGGGGAGGGGGTGTATATGAGATGGTTAAGTTTGATAACGAGTCTAAGCGGACAATACCTAAACGCCAAAGCCAAGACCCTAATCCAGATAATCGTTACCTTAAACCCTAGTCCCTACATCCTAGACCCTAAACCCCACGCCCAAGACGATAACCTGAAATCCACACATACCCTACATTACACACAGCAAATATCTGGCCTTCTTCCCATCGCAGTTCAGGGTGAAGGGCGGAACAGCCCGCAAGGCGTCAAAGACCTCTGAACACAGTTTAGGGTTCAGGCTTTAGAGTCTCATGGGTTATGCTACCACCCCTCTATACAAGCCCCCCCCCAGAAACTCCCCCAAATAACAACACCTCAAAAGTGTAAGTGTAGCAAGAGTACACTAAAAAGCATACCATACATTTTTTTTTTAGCGGGGGCGCAACAATCAACCTATGTTTCAAGAGCTTTTAGAAGCATGAAGCTCCTACGGTAAGCCCTAGAAACCCCACACCTTGAACCCTAACCGTCGACAATTTTAAAACCATTAGCAACCTGGGAACCCAAACAACCAGAAATCAAATGGTTTAGGGTCAGGGTTTCGGGAAAATGGTTGTTCCCAAAGGAACCAGTTTCCAGGTAAGCACCCTAATCTACACATCGAGGTTGTTTGGGAGTTCAGTTTTGGAACAATTCTTCTATCTCTGGTTGTTTCGGTTCCTTGGTGTAACCCAGAAGTTCCCCCTCCAAACCCTCAACTAAAACTACAGTTGGGGAACCTTACACCCAACACCCCAGGCGGTCCCACAGCTAACAGTTAGGGCCGGAGTCTGCCCTAAGTGCTCAACCTTACAAGGTCAAGCCTCTCAAGCTGTAGACCCTACCCCCTAAACCCTAAATCCGAAACCCCTAAACCTAAAGAAATCTTCCAACTCCTCACGCCTAACCCCAATCCATGCACCTCCAACTCTATAACACACTAAGCCGCAACAAACACCCCCCAAACCCCATAGAAATATCCATAAAACCCATAGAACACCCAACTCTAGCAGCGCCCCCAAACCCTACAGAAGCCCCTGAGCCCTATATGCCTACAAAGCCCAGAAGCTTATCCTTACATCCTAAACCCTAAACCCTCTGATTCCAAACATGTTTATCCCATTCTGTACAAATTGAGATCTCAAGTCAAACCCTAAATACTATGTAACCCCCCCTTTGTGATAGTTTCCATTTTCTTTTCCATTATCCCCATATAACCCCAATATGGTCCCTATACCTCTAAACCCCTAAACCCTACTTTGGAACCCCCAAACCCCATCCCAACCCACCCACCTTGGAGGCAGCGAACCCCAAGGGTCGCACAGCCTCCAAAGGAGCCCAGACCTCATGTGAGCTATAGTCTAAACTCCTAGTATCCCCCTTAGTAACCTCTATAATAGTTCCCTATATCATCCCCTATCCCCTTTAAGGAGTTTAGACTATAGCTCATGTGGGGGCCTTGGGGGGTTTAGGGTGTAGGGTACTTGTTTTGGGTATGTCTTAAGGTACCTGAACAGGAATGGAACTTATTTGACGAATTTTCCTTGCGGTTTCAAGGTCTAGGGTTGAGAGTGTAGATCTATAGGGATTGGGGGGGAAGTATTCCCAAGGAATTTTGAAGAGCCTAAATAGGGTGAAAGATAATGGAGAAGCTAAAAAAGAAAAATGGACACTGACATGGAAAATACCCTCGGAAACTCCAATGTACGGATAAACCCTAAAACTTAAACCCTAAACCCCCTTGGTCAGCCTTCAGGGCTAAGGGAATGAAGGCTTCAGGGTTTTAGGTAATTTGGGATTTTGGCTTTTTCCTTAGGGCTTAAGGTTCAGGGTCTAGCATGTGGGATTTTGGGTAAATATAGCCCAATGAGAACTCGTACTAGTAACCCTGTTAGATGTGCGGGTTCACATCGCCAGGTGCAATGGCCTTAACCTAGACAACAAGCATAATAGTAGTAATAATGATGCTAAGAATAGTAATAATAGTATTCATAATAATATTAAGAATAATAGCAATAGTATTAATAATAATAATAGTAACAACACTAGTACTGATACTAATAGTAATAAGAATAGGGAAGGTTGGGCTCCAAATCTCCCAGTTCAGCTACTGACTGAGTTGACCGACCACTGACTCACAGGAGCTAATCCCTGAGACCTCCTGCCCACAACAGGCTGATCAGCTGCCCAAACAGACACCCTGTAAAACCATCAGCACTGAAAACCTAATCCTGAGCCCTGAACCTTGAGCTCCCGGAAATACTTAGGCCAACAATCCCGAAACCACGAAAAATCCAAACTTGACCCCAAAAGCATGAACCTACTTGAAAAGCCTTTCAGAGTATAATTATATGAATAGGTGCGCAAATACAACAATGCGGGCCATTAAAATTTACACTGATTTAGAAAATGCAACCTAGACGAGAAATCCGTTCAACTTTAAACGCTGAAGTCAGCTCTAAAGCAAATCTAAAAGTATCCAAATTGCCTTCTAGTTTTTCCAGATTGCAAAACCCACAATATAGAATACTCCCTGTTCTAACCCTAGGGCTCCAAATAGCCCAATGTAGCCACTACTTATAGACATTGGGGCCCAATGTAGGCATCATTTCTAGACATGGCGCCCAAGAGTAAAGACTCCCACAACAGCACCTTGTTTTAAAAGATCCCCACTTTCATGTTCCGAGGCCCCAACCCGCTGGACAGCGCCGGTCCGGTCTGGCGCCGCAGGCATGCTTTCCTTCAGACTTCAGAGGGGTAGCGGTTTTCCAAAAGGAGGATTTATCTTTCTCCTTGTTAGTGGCCATTCTATTCGCAAGTATAAAGGACAAAGTGGCATAGGCCGACACGCTTGAGTGCTTAGGGGTAGACGTATGGGCCGTGGATCCAGGGTGCTCTAGGAGGCATAGGACATAGGGTTGTGAGACATCAAATTTAGCAGCCTCCCACGAACGTGATGGAAATTGTGGAACACCATCGGCTTTGTGGCTTCTGCTGCATCCAGGTCGTCCCTGTTGCCCGACAAGGCGTCGATTAGTTGAGCGCACACCCTGACAGAGTTCGACTAGGAAATTATGTTTAAGGTTTGGGAGGGTAGAGTCAAGGGCCCAGGGTTGAGGTCCGTTGCATGAGACGAGCTTCATCCCTTGCGAGATCTTCATGTGCCTGCCTTCCGTGTTCATTAGTTCGGGGTAGGGTGGTCACTTGTAGCCTGTTCTTCTACAGGGGCCGATTTTCGGGTGCCACGTTAGCTTTGGGAAGGGGCAGCCTCTAAACCCTGTCAATCTCCGTCCACAGGCCCTCATCTAGTTTAGGCAGGCCGGACGACTCCGAAGATCCGGAACCCTACTCCCTAAAGCGCGCAATGCAATCGGCCTAAATGTCTGAGATGGGTTCCAAGATGAGGGCATCTGCAGGTCCCGCAAAGGACAGGGGGAATTATAAGCCAACTGTAACGGGTGCTGACAATGCAATTTGAACCACTTGGGGGAACTCTGGATGCTTTAGGTACGAATCTGATTTGGTTCTACCTACCCCAAACGCTTGGAGTTAAGGGGTCTGTTAGATGGAGCAGACATAGATGGTTCTGGAGATGAAAAGCAGCTTATGCGTATTACGTAAGGCTTAGGGAATTCCACTCTACTGTTCAGCGGCGGCCTAACCCTGAAACATCTTGGATTTCCATTTCCTACCTTAAACCCTAAATAGTAGTAACTCCAATATGACACCAATATATCCCTATATAACACTATAAAATATGGTAGTTTCCATTTTGTTTATTTTCCATCATCCGTATATATCCCCAATATACTATAGTAGCTTGAACCCTAGACCCTAAACCCTACATAGCTGTTTCCAATCAACATCCCCTTGCCCAACAAACTCTTTAAGAAACACTCATATCATATCTGGGATTTCTCAGTAATCCAATCTCCCTTGCTGGAGTCTTATCCTAAACCCTAAACCTTCACTTATGTACGGCCCCCTCATTTTCGAGCTGCCTGCATACATCTGAAGTCTGATATGCTTCATCTTTCTTGGATAGGGGTGTATAATGCGACGATAGGAATCCCTAAACCCTAACCTTAAACCCTCATGATTGCCTCTGCATGACTGAACTGGCTGAGCCCTCGGTCATCGAAAACAATTTGCCCCGTTTAGGGTTCAGGGCTCAAGGTGTAGGGCTTAGGGTTCAGGGTTTAGGGTTCAAGTTTCAGGGTTTAAGGTTTCGGGTTCAGGGTGTAGGATTGTGTTTAGAGTGTAGGGTTTAGAGCAAGCCCTAAACCCTCCCGACCCAGACGCCTGGGAGACTCTGAAAAACAAATCCCTCTCGAGGGTTCCTCGAAATTACCCAGTAGCACCCATATACGGGGCTCTACGTTGTAGATCCTTCCAAGAAATCTGGGCAGAAAGTCCGAAAAATAGCCCGAAATGTATCCAGGGTGAGCAAGGCTAGCAGTCCCTTTCTCATCCCATACAATAGAAAATTCCATGTCTTTTCCATGCCCCAAAGCCGTCCCAACAACCCCATACAGGAACCTCAGGACACATAACAATACTACTAATAGCAAGAACAATATATACAATAGCAGTAGTAATACTAATAGTAGTAACTGCCATCTCCTTTCTTTCCTTCGTTCCCACCTAATCAGAGGTAAGTAAAACCTCAGCTAGCCCAGATCCCGGCGCTCAGCCCAGAACACAGAACCCCGGGAAGGGCCTGAAAGTAGCATGTGTGGAAGTTGATCCCCAGCTGCCCCTGGCCGCCGATTAGACATTATTACTAGTATTATTGCTAGTAGTACTACTACTATGATTATCATCTTTACTGCTACTCTTACCATTCTTTAGGTACAATAATTTTCTATCTTTATTTCTGTTAATTACTATTCTTCTTGGGCGTGGTATTTTTTGTTTGGGGTCGGAGGTTGAGGTTTTACTGCCAGATTGCCTTCACCTTGCTGTTTGCTGATCCCCCTCCCCCTAAACAAGCCCTCACCCCGCACTCCACAATAACAAGCCCCCCTATTCTATACTCGTCCCGCATTCAGAGTGTTGATTACCCGTGGGGTTGCGAGGTGTAGTTGGTTCCATTTTCGCATTCCTCGCTCCATATGAGTTCCTAAGGACATTGCCGAGATATGTCCTTCACCCCGTCTTCTGACTGGTGCTTTACGGGAGTGGCTTGGATCGCTTCAATAAGGCCTATCGAATCCTCTGTAAATAGTCCCTGTATTCAATGATCTACACTTCTTGGATTGTCCAATGTTCCTTCTCTGGAAAATAACCCTTTCAGCCCACTTTTCGTGGACCTTTCGCGCTCCATCTTATAGAGATGTGCGACCAACGTGATTTGAACCCTACAAGATCTAGAGGAGTTGTTCAGACTAGCCATAACCTTTCGCGAGCTCCCTCGCCGCCCTTTCGCAATGCTTCTGCGAGCAACACGCTTGCTTCGTGCGTCCCCATGTGGTAGTCGCTACAAACATCTCAACGCTGATGCTAGGATAATAAGAAACGGGTTATCGGGACTACTCTAGAGAAAGTACTCTTTTGGATTTAGAGGGTCCCTTGCTTCATTCCCCACTCAGCACCCGGTAGCCATCGTAGCCATCTTCTGGGGTACTGTGAAGAAACTGAAATGCATTAGCAGAATTTGTCCATAGTGTAAATCATATGGTTTCCTCGCATGGACACCCTAATTTGGGCGTTAGAAAAACGATCCCATACGATCCCTATAAATTTCCTATGAGGACCTCCATGATCCCTCTACAGTCCCGACATACTCGTAGGGTCCTGCAGGACCCCCTCTTTCGAGAAAACCGCATGTAAACAGCAACCCGATCTTCGACATTCTTCCGCAGGCCTGATCGAACTTCACCTCTACCTTGACAGCTTTGACTTTGGACTTCTGAGTGTTCTATAGGGCCTGGGGTTGAGGGTCTACGGTTGGGAGTCCTTGGAAATCGTAGGGTATATAAGGTAGGATTTCATTTTCTGTTTCCTGAAATGGACACCAATTGTACGTATGTACAGTCTCGGAAACAGAAACTACCTCGAAACATATTTCATGTTCTAAAAGAACCCTCCCCCAAATTAGCAAAGGTGGCCCATGTAGACTACTGTCCCTTGAAAAGGCATCTGTCTAGATACATATAAATATAGATGCGGGTTTCATGCTAGTGTGGGCGGGGGTTAAGTCTCCTTTCTTTTCTTCTACGTATTCCATGAAGCTTGCTATACAAGACTTATGCGAAAATCTAACTAAAAACGGCACCTCGTACAAGTGCAGGTTCAGTGCTTGAAGGCCCAAGAGACTTGGTGAATAGGCTACAAACGGGGTGCCAACCACAATTCCGGGAAAAAGGAAACCCATGTATACCCTACGTACAAAAGCAACTAAACCCTAAATCCAAGAGGTCTTTAGGGTGTCGGGTCCAGCGTTTAGGGAATGGAAGGGAAAATGGGAATTGCTATAGCGGAGAATCAAACAAAAAAGAACATGCAAAATGACATGGAGGAACACAAGGATCCATCCCTTTACTCCATGCCAACCGGAGGCAAAGGTAAGACCTTGCATGTCTGCCAGTCACAGTTTCTACTGGATTAGGGATTTCGGGACTTCGGGTTCAGGGCTTAGTATGCTTGGATACCAGAATTCCCAGGTTAGAAGGCACTTGAGGTAATGAAAGATTCTTAAATTCAACCCTACGCCTACGGCTCTAAACCTCTAAAGCCTACCTCCCTGAGCCCCTAAACCCTAAAACCTCTTTACGCATCTCCTACGTCTTTAACCCTGAATCCCTAAGCCCCTAGATTCTAAATCCCTTAACCCCTCAACCTCAAATCCTTAAACCATAAATCCTCTATCCCTGTCAAACAGCCTTGTTCACAACTGACTGCTCCCGCAAGGAGACGATTTGGTGCAATCGCAAGTCGAGATCCATCCAGAGATTAGCGAGTTGCACGAACTCGCGTGTGACCATGTAGCGCCGGAATCGACTCATGTAAGTGGCTGAAACTTGGAGTGCGGAAGTCAACCAGACAGTGACGTTGGCAATGGCCAACATGTCATAGGCTCCGGATGAGGCTCAAACTGCCCATCTGTTTGCTGACCAAGTAGCGAGCAGAAGTGCAAAATCGCTGGCGGCTGATGCATGCCCCGCAAGGGGGCACTTCAGGGGCGGCGTCATCGGCGACGGCCGCTCTGACAGCCGAGATAATACATGGCAGGCAGCAATCCAACCAGCAAGTTGTATGCGTGTTGTCTTTGAAGTATAGCGACTCAGAGTGCGGGCCTCCCTGCTGGCAGATTCTCGTGCGGAAGACGGTCGTTCGCCAGCTTGTCCAAGGCTCGCCGCAAGTTGCCGTATGGGTCTGCGACGAGCGGAGCAGCTGCAGGAATTGACTCTCAAACCGTTCCTACTCCTGAAGTCTACTTCAATCCCCCGCCAAGGTTCTGCAAACTGAAAGCCGCCACCCCAAAGCCCCAGATCTCTCCTAATAAGCAAAACACGATTGTCGAGTCCCTGGAGACGCTGGTGCCTCGCCCATATGTGAACTCCGCACCCTCAAGCTGACCAAACACCACAGGATAAGCTGCCCATTCCGAACTATGAAGCCCCAATGTGTGCCCCTATCCGTTTCCTGTGTCTAAACTAACTATGGGCCCTTACGTGGGCTTCGAGGGCTTTATATGGTAGTCTAGAATCGGTACACTAGAAGCTCAAAATCAAGCGCCCATGATATAGTTCCAATCTTAGACTGGTCCCGTACCGTCTTGCCTAAGCAGCTGTCGAGGATTCTACATGTAGGGGTCCCTCTTTACCCGCCCTACCGTGGAACAAAAAACAAAGAAGCTTTCAGATCTCAACTGGAACCCCAAAACGTGCCATGCAAACACATCGGTCCTTTTGCAAGAGGTCAATTCGGATTTCCATGTTACTTTGGACAAGAATATCTCTCCCACATGAGAACAGTCATCGTAACCTCCTTGACGCCCAGCACCAAAAACCCTTTGAAGGTCCATGGGTCGTTCAGTAGACTTATAACATAGACTACCACGCATATCCCCAGCTCCTACACCTACCCAGGAGCCTTGAAGTTGGGATCTCCCTACAGTGGGGGAAGCAGAAACCCCTGTTGCGAGAGGATATGTGCTGATCCCTGAACCCTTTAATCCCTTTTCCCCAGTTCCTTACACCCTAATCCCTCAACCCTTACACCCACATCCCTAAACACTCCTACTCCCGAAGCCCTGAGCCCTCATCTCACCCCTCACCCCCATCCCCAAGCCACTTCCCACGAGACATAATCCCTAGAAACCTCTACGTATTCCTTCTTTGTTTATTTTGCAAAAGCCCGAAGTTACGTTTATATAACCCACATCATGTTTGTACAACCCTTTATTTACATTTCCTATAGAATTTTCTGTAACCCCCAACCCTAAACCCCTAACCCCTAAAGGCAAACCCACAGGGCCGCCTCGGCAGCCTCTGGTGTCCCGGAGCAGACAAGGTCGAGGCATTCGCAGAACTCACAGGTCCCTCCTGCGGGTTTAGGGCTGAGGGCTTAGGGTTGAGCGGTTCAGGGTGTAGGGCTCCGGCCTTGGGGTCTAGGGCTTGCGGTTTGGTGTTTTTCGGGCGGCTCTGGGCTTAAGGCTGAAAGTTTCCGGCTTCGGGTTTAGCCACCGAGCTTTCAATGAGGCTTCGAATTTGGTGCCTAAACCCTGAAACCAAAATCCTAAACCTGATCCCGATCTGATGCGCAGCAAACAGACTTTTGGCAAGAGTGGGATGAGTGCTTGGGCAATGCAAGCAGGGGTAAAGGCAGACCTAAAAGCAAGCCAGGGGGAATGTTTCCCAGATGACTGGGTTGCTGCTAAGGAACTTAGATTAAGTTACTGTAACGAGAAGACCCGATTAGCTACTACATGTTCATATCATGGCAACTTAATTATCTTCCTCAACAGCAACCCAGATGAGGATTCCATAGCCCCTACCATGCAAGGCAAAATTCCTGCAGGCCGTGAGGAAGGGCCACTTGACTAGAATTCTGCCATTGGGTATCCCCCCTAAGGCTGCAGATTACTCCCAAACAGGAGTCAGGCGAGGGCAAGCAAAAGGAGCAAGGACCAGGAACCAGATTGCATGATTACGGATAACGTACCTCAAATAGACCTCAACATGATATTGGTAATTGCTAGGCCTCTATAGCACCTTACTTGGTGGTGCTTAAGAGCGAGTGGGCAGGGTGGACCCTTCGAATTATCATCATATGGGAATTTCCCAAGATGATGGCATGTTGGGGTCTATTTTGGAGTCTCCAGGCTTCATGGAAAGCACCATATTATTGCCTCAAAATCGTTCCTTTGTAGAATTTATCCCAACACCTGTTCCTAATAGCCTTCAACCTCATGAACCTCAAGTCTCTCATCGCATATTCCAAGCTTCTGGTTCACGTTCACGGAGTCAGACTGAGACCAAGGCCACGAATGAACGAACTTACTGTAGAAAAAGGGTTTAGGGTCTAGGAGTAAGGGAGAATCAACTGGAATATGAAGGGGAATCTAGGTTACATATGGAGTTATTTAGGGACAATGATGCATATCATGGTCCTGGGTTTCTTAAATCCAAGCTCAGTGGAATGTACACTATTCTCTCACAATGCGCTACAACCTCTGGCCAACCTCCTCGCACTCCACGCTCTGAACCATTCAAATCCTCCGTCCCTAAACCCTGGCTTTAAGGTTTCGTGCGTCGAGTGTAGGATTTAGGGTTTAGGGGTTTAGGTGGTTCAGGCACCTGTAACCTAATAAATCTTTGACCCAGCACCTCGGCTCCCATCCACCCCCAACATCGCAGTCCTGACATCATGTCATCCCCCCTCTCCACTGGGCGAAAGGACACTTGCAACTGCGGCTGCTCATCGCACACCTGCACTCACTTCACGTTTCTAGGCTGAGGGCTACTTGAAAGTCCATACCAGCTACAAGTGGCGTTATAAATAGGATTACTGTATGTACTGGGGGTGAGTGGATTATACAGGCATATGTTCCCTTATTCCCCAGTCACCATCAGTTAGCATGCTGATGTCAAGCTCTATTATAGGCTACTTCTACTCACGTATAAATCCCCATAAGCCTGTGAGTCAGGTGCGCATGTTCTAGGGATGAAAGTTGAATGTAATCCATCCTCTAGCCCTAGGGCTTAGGGTTTAGGGTTTAGGGTAAATAAACCAGTGTTTGTCACCATGGACCATGGAGACCTTTTTATGCATTCACCAAAAATTGTTAAAGCCCTTACCAAATCCCTCTACGACCCTCAAATAATCATGGCCTAGTATACATGGTAGGATGTTTTAGTTACACACCAGATATATAAATCCTCCGAGATTCCCACGGAACCCTGTATACACTAATTTCAAATCCATGAAACACTCCCGAAGCCCTCTAATACTTCGGGCCTCTAATGATTCGGGCCCTTGCCCTCCCTTGCACTAGAATGGGATGAACCAGTTCAGGACACCGGTTTGGTGGAAGGCGTAATTAAGGTTAACAAGAAGTTTGTCACGAAATCTAATCCTTGAGGAACGCTGCTTAGAATACATATGACTTCATTTGGTACTGAAGGAAGACATGCATTTTTTTCAAATCATGTATGCCTTCCGATTGCCTTTTTCCTTGTGTATGGCCCCTTCGTGATAGTTCCGAAGCTTACTGTCACAGAAAGCGGCACTCTTGGACTACAGGGATGTGGAACATCTGAGCATCCTGCACGCTGAGCCCCAACCCTCATCCCCAAACCCTACTCTCTAAGACATAGACCCCAAGACTTACTCCCCAGCCCCCAAGACCATAAATACCCTAAACCGCGAACCCCAAAGCCCTAGTTCCCCATAAAACCACATCTTCCACTTAATTGTGCATTTCTTCACCTGGTTCTCCATACCCAAAAACCTTCAGCAAGATGCCTCACCGGTGAAGGGATCCGTTATCCGGAAGCCTGAGCTCAGTTATCATTTCCCTTACCTCTGGCTACCAGGTTGTTTAGGGCTTAGGGCTTAGTGTGGGGGGGTCTCAGGGCTTAAAGCCTTGGTTTTAGGGCTTAGGGTTGGCAGATTGGGATTAAGGCTCAGGGCTTAGGTTTCAGGGTTTAGGGTGGAGCCTGCTTACAACCGGAGCGATTAGCCACGCATATGCATGCTACAGGACCTTTAGGCGGATTAGAGCTGCGCTTTAAGTACATGTATAAGCAAGGTACTCTTCAGCTGAACCTTCAAGTAGACCATGTCCTTTGCCACAATTTGGCGCGGTATTAAAACCTAAATTTCAAGCTTGAGAGCTCGGGCGTTCACAAGTATTTCTGAAAACCGTATTTTGGGGGTCCTACCTCATGCTTGAGTACATGGTGATCACATTTTGGGATTAAGGCCACTTGCTGGACGCACATCTAGTACATGAAAATCATTATGATTGATGGGATAATTCTTAGCTTCTCCTCGTATAGCCCCTGAACTCACATATATCGCCCTTCCACAAAACAATCTGGCAGATATGGGGGACCCCAGCCCTGAACCCTAAACCCTGCACCCTAACTAGAGAAATAGGAATTATCCGATCCAGGGGCGCTTCCCACACTCAGATGCTAAAGCTGCAGAGTTTAAACCCTTTAAGGAAGCACTCTGGCTGAGCCATGCAAGCAATTCCAAACCCTGCAAAAAGGTAATTGTTGAACCATTCCTTGCGTAAACCACCATCTAGGGGTGAGGTCGCCATTTTCTGCTCAGCTATGGACTGTGGATTCCATACTCTAGTAAGTCATGGAGAATCAGAAAGCAAAGACAATAGAGAATGACATGAGAGCTGGGGTTGAGATTTGTCAGGCCAGGGTTTCCAAAAACTAGGGGGTTGTTTTGAGGTCCCAGATACAAGACACGCCCCGTTCATGGGACCTCCTCATTTGAATGAGCCCCAAGAGTAGGAGACCTGAAAAATGTCTGAGGGGCTCCTTAACCTGAACGCTGCTGCAACAACCACGGGCAAGCAAAAAAGGTTGAGGGCTTGGAGTCTGAGGGTTTAGGTTCAGGGTTTGGCTATTCAAGAGTTTTGGGCTTAAGCGCTGAGCGCTTAGGGTACTTAGGGTTCAGGGGCTTAGGCTTCAGGGTTCAGATCTACGGTGGCGAGATGTCATCACCATTGGTGGCGTGCAGTTCTCGTGAGTGTCGGCATCCATCCCATTAATGTGGCCATGTCCCGACTCCATGCCCTAGGGTTATATTGGGGTTATATTGGGATAATGGAAAAGAAAATGGAAACTACTAGAGTGTATATGGGTTATATAGGTCATCATATTGGGATAACATTGGGATAATAACAATAAGCATCAACCAAAAACTTGCAGTTTTGAAGTACCCCTGCCTTCAAGGCTGTAGTTTTTGTCAAATTAACCATAAACTCGCCATTATCAATGCTAAACTGCTAAACCCTCTTGAGACAGAGCTTATGCTCCCAAACTAGCATTGAACTTGAAAGGGGCCCCTATGGAGACTACCGTCTTTGAGAAGGCGGGCTAAAAGGGGTTGCATGTTTGTTTGAGGGGTAGCCCCCAAGCTTCTGGTATTGGGTAATATTGGGATAATGGAAAAGCAAATGGAAAGTACTACATTGCTTGTATAACTCCGGCTTTCATTTCGTTGCCCAGCCAGTTTTCTACTTGCTTCTCCAGTATTAGCAATTAATTAGGCCCGGGCACGCTAGATCTCTGTGAGACAGACCAGAGCTTAGTTCGGTAATCTAGTAGCTTCCATTATCTTTTCCACTATCCCTATATACACCCCATATTTTACCCCTATATAACCCTATATTATACCCCTATATAACCGTATATTATAATCCCTATGGTGCATCCCCGGCGCAAGTCGATCTGTGCAGCAAATCCTCCAGGAAACCGACGAAGTCCTCAGAAAGCTTGGGGAATTTACGGGGTTCGGGTTTAGGGTTTAGGGTTTTGGATTCAAGGTTTGGGGGTTAATTAGGGCGCTTAGGGGTTAGGATGTGGGGTTTAGGGTTCAGGATCTGGGATTTAAGGTTCCGAATCTAGACTTGGGGCTTTGGGATTAGGATTTACGGGCTTGGGATGATTTGATCAGCCACTTGGCGAGTTATCAACATGGGAAGTCCCTACAGATGTTTAAGGTAGAAGGGTTTGCTAGGAGATGTTGAGCTCCCGTTTCGGGTTTGCGAAGATGCCGAGAGACTCCCAGTTTGCGGGTCAGGCGCAGTTGCAGTCCAGGTGACTAGTTATATTACGTACTGTCACACAGGCGACGTAGGGATTTTAGGAGCAACTATGACAAGGTTTGAGGTTGTGATATAAAAGGAACATGACTTTAAATATCGATTTAGGGTTTAGGAGGTTTGGGGGGTTTAGGAGGTTGGGGCCTTAGGCTTGCAGTACAGAAGGACCATGAGTATGAATATCTATTTGAATACTTGGTTCTGCAGCATGACGGGTACCTAAGGCACCTGGATCGAATCCGGATTCGGATGGAGCTTGAACTTAAGATTATGAATGGCGGTTTGTCAGATTCATGGTGCGCAAAAGGGACCATAAACTTTGTCAACCCGAAAATGGCTGCATGGTCAAAATTCTTGTGCCGAACTCTAGACCCCACAGACAAGCGAGCTCTTGCAAAAGCAGCTGCGTGTTTCTCGGGTTGAGAATCTCACTTGTGAAGCTTGTCCTACACGCATCAAAGATTAGCCCTGGGCCCAAGCGGCAAAGAGATGACCCTGAAGTGTCATCCGAACTGATACGTTGTGGGTTGCTGCATACTAATGGACTAAGAGCCTGAGCAACTACTACTTTTCTTGTGTTATTAAGGAGTGCATCGAGCACTCAGCTCTGGAGCCCAAAAATAGTCCTATATGAATATTTCAGGTTATTTCACAAAACGATCCCTGTAGGATGCCAAAGTAGCACCTCAACAGTTCCACTGTAAACAATGCTACACTTTCTTTGGGTGACTAACTTCATCCTAAATCCTTGGGCTAACATCAGGGCCGCGTGACCAATCTGAAGCTGCAAGTAGGAAAAAGCGACTGGGGCTACTATATTACTATATGGGATAGTGTATTTGCGTACGGCTAGGGGTTTGGGGTCAGGGACTATTTCGGGCGAGAATACGAGGACAACCATGGATATCCATTCCCCCCTTCCGTACAAAGCACCAGATAGACGACCTACGGCTCAAGCGATGAAATCTTAGCCACAGAATGCCTAAGCCCATGCTCCCATGTGCTTACTGCACGGGAGAAAGAGAGCTCAAGACTTCAATAGCACTTCCACGAGACCAGAGGATATTACCTGCAGTGTAGCTTGATTTTGCCATATCTACACTCTAAACCCAAATTCCTAAAACCTAAACTAATGCTGTACGCACCAAGAAACATCTGCTGAATTGGAGTCGCACCAAGACTGGGCAATTCGAACCTCAGGCACAATGATTTTTGGGGTTGCTGTTGCGGAACTTGAATTAAATCACCGTAATTTGGAAAGCGTATCATTTATGACTTACTATGGGCAGTATTATGGTAGCTTGAGCTAAGGTCCTGAACAGCAACTCAGCTTTTGGGTCGTGATTTTACTCTTGCTTCAGGGAAGCACCAGGAAGCTTTGGGCCCTTCTTTGAAGAAGCCTTTTTCTTCAGAGGGTCCCAAGTTCCTAGACCTTGACTGAATCCGGAAATCCCCCAACGAAGCCTAATCCGTACATCCCGCACCCTTACCTTAAACCTAATCCTTAGATACGCCCAAACCCAAATCTAATCCCACCTTCACCCCTTGTCACACTTGGTTTGGGGGAGTGTAGGGCGTGGGCCTGCGCTGACGATCAGTCTGATCTCAGGTTCCACGTTGCAGGGTTGGGGTTCGGGGCTGAGGCTATAAGGCTCACCTATGGGTTCCCTTTACCACTACCTCCTAAACAACCTGGTAGACAACCCCCTATGGGCTACCCAAACATTCCGCTTACTTAGGGAGAATTATAGGGGCCCAACTATCCTTCGATACGACGTTGAGGTTAATTGAAGGCGGATGGGGGAATCCAGAATTGCAAGGGTTGTCAGGGAAAAATCTACATGAAATCGTATATAACCTCAAATACAAAAACTCCAACCCGTACAAAGAAAACACTTAACACTAAATCTTAGGCCCTTTGCCTGCAAGACACTAGGCCCAGCCCCAAATTACCTTCACCCCCCGTTCTTTGTCGAATCTACATTACATGTACGTATGAGCTTTGGTCAGTAGTTCTTGTGTGGTCACAGAACATGAAATCTTCTTGGCTAGTATGGCAGGGACTTGCCTGCCATGCCAGACGTATCAGAGCATTCACACTCTCTAGCCCAAAGCACCCGTGTTGCCCGTGAACCCAACCCTGAACCCGAAATCCCTCAGCCCTACCTCCTGATTCCCTATATCCCGAAACCCCTGAGTCTCTAAACCCTAAACATCAACCCAAAATCCCCAAACCCTGCATCCCCTCCTAAAGCCTTAAACTCTTAACCCTTAATCTCTAGATCCCCAAATCCTTCCGACGCGCCACCAGTCCCTGGAAGAACTTTGCCAGGTCGAGGCGATCTGAGCCCAAGGAGACCTGGCGTCGTCATTTTAGGATTTAGAGTTTAAGGTTTAGGCAAGGTGGCTATAATACAGAGGTGGTATAAGGGTTACATCAGGTCATATAGGGCCTAGGGGATTGGGGTTTAGGGTGCCACCGGAGGCAGCCGAGACAACCGACCGTCGGAAACAACCTGAATACCAAGTCCTGCAGTGTCAGCCCTGAACCCTACGCCCTAGACCCGTAAATCCTAAACCCCTTATCGCCCCTTAAACCCCTAACCCCCGACCCTAGGCAAGTTTGAGAGGTGCCTCAAGGATCTGCTGGTGTCAGGGTTTTGGGGTTTTGGATTTAGGGCTTGGGTATTAAGGTTAATGGGTTTAGGGGGAAGGTTTTGAAGGGCATAGGCTAATAAGAGCTTTAGACCCCAATAATATAGACGGTTACTACGGTGTAAATGTCCAGATGGGGCTAGGGTTTGAGCTTAGGGCTGATACTGCGTAGTTTTCGGTCTTTGCAGCTGCAAGGTTCTATGACATGTCAAGATAAGATAAGCATAGGGTTTGGGATTTTGGGACGTAGAGTTTAGGACTCAAAGCTAGAACCTTGCTAAACCCCAATAAATCCTCTGTATAGCCCTATACAACATAGCAGCTTTCCATGTTATATTCCATTATCCCAATATGACCCCAATATATCCCCATATTCTATAACCCTTATATAGGTGTTTCCATTTCATTTTCCATTTTCTTGTCCATTTAATTGATTCTCCATGGTCACTAATATTACCCCTATGTGAGATTCTGCCGTTGCGACTTGAGAGCTTAAGCCGGGGAAGGAGGTCTTGGGAGTTGAGCGCTTGGCCAAACCCTAAAGCCTCAAAACAAAAAGGTGGTTATGTTAGGGTTATATTGGGAGTTATATTGGGGTTATATAGGAGTCATATTAGGGTTATATTGGGTTTATATTAATGTCTTAATGGGTTGGATCTTTGAAATTCCGGCACTTCCGAAGATGGTGGGGAAGACGCTGGGGGCATACTAGCATACCGTATGGACTTGTGGAGGTTCAAGATTCAGAGAATTACGTCCCAAGCTAGCCTCAATCGAATTTCTGTCTCCTTTCATGTGGTTGATGCTTCGACATCTACCTCCCCCCAACAAACATGGAACTTGAAATGGGTCCCTTTAAAGCCAACTGGGCCAGTAAAAAAAAAGGTTCCCAAGCTTTGTATCCTTAACATTATTATCGGCACGGTTCCTCTGATAGGGGTTTACTCTAGCAAAGCCGTTATCGGTAATTTTCCTCCGGTTATCGGTGAAGGCTTTTCTGAAATGGACGAATTTTAAGGGGACCACCAATTCTAAGCGAAGAGGCGCGGGGTAGTTTACCGTCCCAGTAACTGTCTTTACAGGGGGGATGGGTTTCCATGTTCGTATGGGCAGCGTAAGGTTTAAGGGCTGCGGACCTGTACACAAACTTCTGAAACTCGTGCCGCATTGCCTGTATCTTGGTGGAGGGTAGAAACCCTACGCCCTAAATCGTATGCTTCCATAGCCGCTTCAGCGCAACATATTGTTGATTGGAAGGGTCACTTGCGGCAAAGGCTTACCTTACCAGAGCCAAGGGCTTTGGCTTTCAACTCTAAACCCTCAGCCCTCAACCCTAAATCCAAGCCGTGAACCACCATCCCGAAAACAGCGGCGGTTCCGGCACCCTTCAAGGCTCTGAAACCATGAGTCTCGTACACCCCACGGTGCACCTTGAGCGCTGCGCCGCTAAGCCCCAGAACTGTAAACACTGGATCTTTGGCCCCTCAACCTACACTCAGAGCCTTGAACTTGAACCCATCTGTCCCCAGTTGCCCTGCCTCCTGCCAGCTGTTTGCACAGAGACTGCTTTCGGCTTCCTCGTCACGTGAATGAGGCTTTCATGCGTAAAGTATGGTTCTTCGGGGGTCCTACTGTAAGGCAACGCAGCGCGGGCTTATCCCCTGCTCAAGCATGTCGTTTAGCGCTTGCTTCGAGGGTCAGCATACGCATCGCCCCTATTATGTGTTTAATGACCCCAGATACTCCCATTCCAACCTATCAGTAAGTCCATGGCCCTAAGCTGAGGGGTCTAGGGTGCCCCTTTAAGTCATGTTCCAGAACAACTCAATGATGTCATGAGCCCTTGCAGACCTGCAAGAGAGCGTAAATTTACACGATCAAACTCCAAAATGCCTAAACATGATGCCTTCGCGCCTCAACCCTCCAGCCTAAACCCTGTACCTTGAACTCTCTGACCATCACATCCCAGGCCCTAAATCCTAAACCATTACGGCTGATTTTTGCAAAGCTAAATATTAATGACGGTCAGTGACGCGGGGCCACGAGTCCCAATGTTATCCCCATCAAGCCTTTCAAGCCCTCATGTCAAGCCCCTCCCGAATTCCAAACTTTCAGGTCCTAATTTCTATACATAAACCTTACATAAACTTCCTAAGCCCTGCCCGCAAACCTGCGGCGGCCTAAACCCTACAATTACTGGTTCTAAGTAGGGTATAAGGGAATACATGTATTATATAGCGGTTGTTTAGGGATTCTACTCCCTTGTTCCCTACTAAGAACAAGCAATTTTACCCTAAATCCCAAAACCGTCAACACCGTGTGGCCTCTGTCAAGCCGGGAAGGTAGATTCGCACAAATCGCAGCACCAGCGCGTCGTACGCGTCTTTGAGGATCGTTGAATCCTCCTCTCTCCTCAGCTCTGTGGCATAAGGGCTTAAGATACTTATATATTATATATCATTATATCATTGTTATACTGCTATGATATTCTTGTACCTCTATATTACTAGAAAAGGGCTCATGGATTTATAGGGTTTTGGGTCGGATTTGGGTTAAGGGATCAGGACTTAGGGCTTAGAGTCTGGAGATTTCATGTAGTGTTGCACTTGGAGGCTTCAGGGGTATTCAGAGCAATACATAAGCGACATAAAGGGCTGATGTCTACTTTACTTTTCTAAGACCCCACAGACCTTTCTTTTCAACTCAACCTGAACGGAGGAGATACATTCCTCGATCACCGCAACCTAATCCCTCGAACCGTGCAGAAACATAATATGAGGGCTTCTCAACATTGGGGGGGGTTCAATGGCCGCAATGGAGATCAAGGGGGGGTGTTTAGGGACTATATGAAGGAGATGATAGGGATTGCCTGGAAGCATCATATATGGATAATAAAAGCTGCCATGTGCTACTCTGTTACTTTTCTTTTTTACATTCTGCTAACAGTCCCGAAACGCAAGTCTGCACATGAATATTGTTTGTGCTGGCCATTGTACCAAAAAAGAACACCTTCTTAATTTATAACGCTAGGACCAAAAGGAGAACATGATGCTGCTCTAAACATGATGCTGCTCTACATTGAGGACCACAGTTTCCCGATATAAACAAATACTACGCTAAATACGCAGCAAAAATACAATGAAAACCCTAACCCTAAAACCTGAACCTACCTCACATGGTGCCTTTCGCGGCTTCAGGAAGTTTGGCCAAGACTGTCATCTGAGCTTCAATCTGCACTCGTTCTACGAACCCAAGACATGGTTTGGATCTAGGCAGCGAACTCTTTGAAGATCTTCAAGAAACCAATTCCAGGTGGGTATCTACCAGGTGGGTACCCCATATAAAAGTCATACAAGGCTCGTGCAAGTGTAAGGTCTATACAGGCCTCCTTTAAGGGTACCTCCCCGATAGCTCGCCACTGGGAGGATCCTGATGATTTTTCGGTTCTGCGGGCGCTGGAAAATGAAAGCCTCAACCTGGCCAGCCTTTGAGTTCATCGGGGGACTTAGTAAGTAGGGTTGAGGGCCCCTTTGAAAGGATATCTGTACAACATGTTTATGTGGGTATAGAAGTAAGGCTATAGGGTTTGGGGCCAGGGGTACTCAGTAAGTAGGTTCATGATGGCATAACAAAAGCTATTATGTGGCTTAACGGGGCTATAAATATACTTGCTAAGTCCCCCTGACCCTCCCAAGTAGGCCGTGGGTTTGCTAAGCTCAGGGTCCAATACCCAGGGGCAGTTTGGGGTTCAGGGTTAAGGGTAGCATTCAAGAGCATCACGTTTGCAAGCGTCATCTAAGCCCTACGCCGAAAGCCTGCAAGACTAAACCCTTCTCCGACAACCTGACCCGTACTCCCAGACCCTTCGGAATGCCAAATCAAAAATCAGAAGCCAGTGTAGAACATGTCTAGTACTTGGTAGTTGTTCACCCAAAGTTGCCATAAGGTGGGTTCCCGTTTTCGTTGACCCTCAATTGCCCCTTCTCTAGAAGAACGTTTCTCTCTTCAGCTAAAATCCGGGCTAAACAAGTTCAAACATTTTATTATGGAGACCAAAATTGGAGCTCGAACAGGCTTGCGGTCTTCTATCGCCTCAGGAAGCTTTAGAACAAACCCCCCAAAAGAGCTCCTAGCCATAAACCCTAATCCCCAAGATTCCTGAAACCCTAAGCCTCCTGAACCCAAAACCCTCCCACGCCCGAACCCTACTAAAGGATCAGGAGACTTAGGAAGTGGCATCTATTATAAATCCTCTAGTTGGGGTTGGCCTGCGTGCAACCATTTTTGAACCCTACTTCTTCAGGCCCCCTGACCTTTCAAACGCTGGAGCTAAGACCCTAAACCCAACCGTATATATCGGCACACAACCCTTCAAAGCTAAAGTTGCTAAATCCCCTGAGCCTCTAAGTATGAATCCACAGCAAGGCACTTGAATAAGTCCCAGAACTTCAATACAAGCTCCTGAACCTGGCTTGTGCTCAATTGTTTTTTAGTTGTTTTGTAGGGCTTGGGGCTGAGGCTATAGACGTTCTAGGGCTTTACGACCCCAAGTATAGCACAGTCATATGATTTCCATTGTTTATGTGCATAAGCTCATGCAGGGTTTGTCCATCAACCGTAGGGCGTCTAGGGTTGAGGGTGAGAACATGGGGGTCTGCACTTCGCGTTTCTTAAAACAGGGTACCCCTGGCCACACACGAGTGATGTAGAGACTTCCCAGGAGTTATGGGGCCAAGCCCTTTGAGCATTGAGTTGGCTAGAATTTGAACAAACTCCCACACGAGCATACATATGTTGGTGTATATTATACATGTGGGTCAGGGATTGGTTGACGGGCTTTTGGGCCCGGCTTCGGGTGTAGGGATTAGGTTTCAGGTGCTTAGCGCAGGGTTCTGGCATGGGCTGTAAGGATTTGATTCTAGGGCTTTGTGGCTCAGGATTTCTGAAGAGGTGCCTCGGGAATCCTATGCTTCTGGGGTTAGAAGCCCTTTTAGGAAACTCTGCATGCAACAGCTCATGGGGATTTTTCTGCCAGTGCGAATGAACCTGAATGAGCCTATGGAGATTTTTACGCTGATGTGCACATGGATTGCGATTCGGATGCAGTGTAGGGCCTAACTCCCTGGCCCATTAGAGGTAATGTCATGTCTTCCTTCACATTATTCCAAACATTACGGGGATTTGCGGGACTAATCTCTTCATACAAACACTAAACACCCTCCCGGCTCCTTATGCGGACCACTCGAAGGGATTCGCTTCCTACATGGCCAGCCTCGACTCAACCCTAGAATCTACACCCCTGTAATCAATCCTTATAGTCTAAACTCCTTAAGGGGGTTGTCTAGGGGACTACTATAAGGCTTATTAATGGGGATAGTATTAGAAGTTTAGACTACAGGTCACATAATTCCTATACACCTCTGAAAGGTTTGCGGTTGGGTTTCGGGATTTAGGATTTAGGGTTGTCCTGGAAGCGGCACGGTAAAGCTTGCCTGTGCACGCGCATCCTGCTCTGTTCTACACCATACCTTATTGACGTGGAACCGACTCAGAAATTGCAATTTCAGCTGCTGCTTATTTCTGTGAAAGCAAGCCTTGGAAGATTCCGAAAATAGTAAACCCCAAAAGGGGGCCCCGACTTTTTGGCAACCCACTTAAGCATTTTCGGACCTGATCTCTATAGACTCTAGTTCTGAAGGCTTCGCGGTGCTGCACTGACCGCTAGCCGTGAGCAGAATGTTGGTGCATCCAGGGGTTTAGGGCTTGGTTTAGTCTTCAATCAAGCAAGAAACTTACGGACAATGTGAATGCTGCACAAGCCTCTGGGCATTGCCATGCAAAACGGCCATACAAGACCATGACTCTACAAACATCGAGATCGGGTTGAGGGTTTCAAGCCATGCAGCACCAAAGATTGTAAGAGGGTTTTGTTAGGCCCAACACGTCAAAATAGGAGCCTATAATTATCATAGGACTATAGGAGGGTCCTTCTCATTGAGATTGGGATTACCAAGCCCTCTTATCCCTTCACCTCTCAACCCAAAACTTTTTCTAAAGCTTGAGACAGAACTTAAACCACTCAACTCTAAAGCATGAACCCAGCATTACGGTTCCCCCGCTGTAAACATGGGAACCCGTGAGAACAGCCCCTTTGCCTTCTTGTGGCGCCACACGGAAGAGGGATCACTCTCCGCAGCCTCGGTAATGCGAGAAAGTGGGGTATACTTGGAGAGTATGGGACTTAGTGGCTACTTAGAACTGGGACCATGGCCCTACATATAGCTGGGTTACCCCAAGTAGACCGACTAGGGGAGTTATAAACAGGCTTACAACCCAGTTATAAGTATTATTAATGAGTCCCATGACCCTGAGAGTAGGGCTTGGCTTTTGGGATATAGGGGCTCTAGATTTAGGATTTAAGCGCTTGCATTTGGGGGCTAAGTGGATGGGATGAGCCCGACATATTATAGTCCATATGATAGGGACTGCCAACTTGCCAAACGAGGGCCATAAAGTTTTGGAAGCCCTGCCCTCTGCATGCCCCAGAAACCCCCACATAAGCCTGGATAGGGTTGAGAGAGTTGGGCTCGTATAGGCTTGCGGGTTTTGAGTTTCTCGAGGCTGGCATACCAATAAGGATCCAGGGGCGTGCTGTAGGTGGCTGAATATTTACCTACTATCAGATTTTGAGATGTTTTTTTAGGTACCCGACACCAGAATCACACAAGGAAACGAGGACCATAATATTGGCGAGTATTCAGGCTTCTACAGTAGCGGTTACAAACGAAAACCAGAAACATGTGTGACAGAGTTTGGGCACGGGGGTAGGCACAGCAGAAGACAGTGCTGTGCAAATGCGGGCCAGGTTTTCCACACCTATGCACGGGGATGCCACTGCTTCCTGATGAGCTGGAATCACCGGCGTTCATTAGCGATGCGAATGATGTGCCACGCACGCCACCCACCAAAACATCATGAGCAGGTTGACATGCGTGCCTGTTGTTACGTCCCAGAAAGCGTGGCATGTGCAAGTTGGAGAGGAGGGGCCTGAGTGAAGTGCGTCCGTATCATCCCTTTATTGCTGCCGAAATCAAACCCTAATGGTCTGAAGCCATACTAGTTCATGAGCACTTCTATAGACGGCCATCGAAATACTGCCAAAACTTTCAACCTTAAACAAATTAAGACTTTAAACCTTAGATTTAGGGAAAAATCCAGGAAACCCTTGACAGAATGAGTTCCAGTTTCCATCCTTGTTGCTGGGACCGTAGGAAGTAAACCAAGTTCCTTTTTGCAGCTATGAGGCAACCCATACCTTGTTTTCAATTATATGAGGGACCCAAACTGAACTTTAGAAGTTACATGAGAAAACCTCTTCTACTCCAAATTACATAAAGACTCCCTAAATCCTGAGCCTCCAAGAAACGTAAAGAACCCCTAAACCCTGATCCCTGAATCCGTAATCCCCAAACCCTAAACTCTATTGACCTTGCACTTTCTGGGCCCGCATACTGGCCACAGTGAAATGGAGGCGTCCTGCTGCGTCATTCAGGACCCTTAGGGTCCAAGTACTCAAACAGTAGATAATTTGAGCCCAAATGGGTTCCTATATGGTACTTTGGGCCCGGATTACATACTATTTAGGTACTTGGACCCTCAGGGGGGGCTAGATGGTTCAGGGTTGCGGTTGAAGAGGGCTAAGCGTTGACACTGGCCCTTGTCCAGGCCAATGATCGGTACAATAGAGTAGTGTCATAAGTCATAAGCTTTCCCACAAAGTCCAGGGATTTATTGCACTGGTACAGAAAATCGATAGGAGACCACCCACCTGAAAACTACCCACCTGTACTGGGCTTACATAAGTCTTGAGAACAATCATCCCCATTATTAAACTATTTACAAAAACCGTCTGACCCTCCGAGTAGGGATCTTAATAAGTACCCCTCAGCTTTCAACATCTGCAGATGTTATGACGAGATTACTCTTTGAGCACGATTATGCCGAAAGCGCTACAGATACATGAATATGAGATCATATCAGATTGCTGAGTTTGACTTGAGAATCGCCTACTGCATCGGGATCACGTTAAGAACGTTCGTGATCAGTACCAACGCCTCAGCAATGTCCAACTGAGCTACTCCCGTCCTCCCTCAAGCTTCCTTGGAGGGTCAAGGGGATTTCGTAAGCATTCTTGAAACCGCTCGAAAGCATAGAGGAAAAACCCCAACTTATCCCTTTGCTTAGCCTACCTACTACTTCCTCCAGAACCCTGAATGACCAGAGCTGGGCTCCTCTTTAGGGGTTTCCCAAAAAGATGGGTACCTTTTTGGTGGCCCCATCATAAGGATTCTAACATTTTGGGCTTCCCATGATTTGGGGAAACTACCACTTAGGGCTTGAAAGTCCTAGGAGGTTAGGGGTTAGCAATGTATTCATATGGGTCCAATTCCTGGGCCCTAGAAGGAGGATACTCGCATTTCCCGGCATGTGAGATGCATCTCTTGAGCAAGCCCTTTGAGAGCTTAGGCTTGCTACTGGTGATCAGATCCGAGACACGTAGTCAGAATGTCGCATCCCATGGAACAAGCTGCAGCCGTTTTCCGCAAGAAAAGAACTTCAAAGGCTAAAAAACACTCAACCCTGAAGTGCGCAACTCAAACCCCGAATCGCTAAGCCCTGAACCTATCAATCAACAGTTCCTTCAATCCTTAAACCTGTAAACCCTGTACCCCTACAGCCTAACACCCCAAAACCCTACAGTCCTGAAGCTCTAAACCTGCGCACTTTGGTACAGGGGCTCAAACAAGTACCAATATGATCTTAATGTCTATGCGAGGTGTCCTATACCATGCTTATCGCTGACACATGTAATTATCCTTGTATAAAAAATTATATAACCGCAGTATCCATTTCATATGACATTGCCGTTTCCACGTGCTTCTACATTATGTCTAAACAATCAGCCGTAAGTCCTATTCTCATCATAATTAGACAAAACCCTAACTCCCCAAAGACCCTGCAAAATCCAATTGTTTCAAAAGAAGCCATATGTAAGTCTAGCTTATTGCGGGAGCTTTCGCAACTGACTGAGACTGAAAGAATGCAACCCTACAACCCCCCCTCGCTAAACAGCGACAACCCTAAACTTGAACCTTCGAGCAAATCAATCTCCTGAGTCTTGCCACCCAGGGCTGCTTCAGCATGACCCTTATATGACTCTACGTATAGATCCCTACAACCCCTTGAACCCCATGTCCCTGAGATTAAGCTCCTCATACCCCAAACCTCCACCCTAAGCCCTAAACCCCGAACCCCTAAATCCTGAACTCCCCCATGAACTCGAAGCGCTGAACCCCAGTCCCTTGCCTGAGTCTCGCCATCCAGCGTTGCTTCAAGAAGTGGCAACGGCGGGGCCAGTCCCAGAGCAACAGGGACATGGGCGCTCCCAGAGAAAAGCTCCTTCAGGGCTGGGGGTGTGGGATTTAGAGTCTAGGGTTTAGGGTTTAGAGTCCAGGGTTGGGGGTTCACAGTCTAGGGTTTAGCGTCTAGAGTCTAGGGTCTAGGGTTTATGACTTCGGGTTTAGAAGCTGGGGTTTGAGAATTTGGGGTTGAGAGGGGTCCCTTTGAAGGGCATTGGGATCTACCATGGACTTTTGGGTCACCAGGGGTCCCTTTAAAGGGGATAGGGTCATGGAAACCCCGTAAAAACCAGGTTGAAGGATTTGGGTTTGGGGGTTTCATGCTACAAGCCCCTCAAGCCCAAAACTGAACCGTGCAAATGCCTCCAATAGCTACAGTGCTATTTGGGTTGTACATAGCCATGAACACCTCAAACCCTATCGAGCCTACTGGGGTTCCATTACCGTGTCAGTTGGGGGATCTGGGCAGTTTAATGCGCCGACAAGTCTGTAAGGGGTGCAGGGGAGAGAGACCACAACCTGACAATACATCACAATCCGCATCCTTTTTTCAAAAGTAAACGCGGTTTAAGGTTCAGGGCTTAGGGACAGGATCCGTATTTCTGAAACTAGGCAACGCCACCCTCGCCAGACAGAGTCAGAGCAAATGACCCAGTGTTGCTCAAGGGTGAGTCGGGAAGTAAATACATGCACTGCGCTACGAAGTATATATATTGTATGTATATCTATCTCTCTCTCTCTCTCTCTCTCTGCTTATTTGTTCATGATTTTAAATTATCGGAATCGTGCAGGAAGAGATATAGGGATCCACTGATCCACTCCCCCTTAATCACAAGCAAAAACATGGCTGCCACAAAGACTTAAGAAATTCGATGGGAACCCACAATGCCGACTTCCGCCCCAAAAGAACATGTCCATGCTCCCCGTTGCTGCTTAATAATTGCGGGCCGCCCGGGGTTTAGTGGATGGAGGATATTTTGCACTACCTTCTTTAACATGGGCGCAGTCAGGTACCGCATGTTTCCTATTTCAAAATGGCACAAGATTTCCTCCATCCGCCGCCTGAAGAGACGCGTCGTACCCTTTGCTCAAAACCCTGAAAACCCTGAAAAGCCCAAAACTCTGCACCCCCAAAAACCTTGAAGTCGTAAACCCTACACGCTAATCCCCCCAACCGTACAATCCTGAATCCCAAATCTCCGAAACACTGACCCTGCATTTTTTGGTCGCTCAGCGCTGCCTCGAAACACATCACCCTTTTGAGCCCAACAGAAGACACCCAGAAGTGAAAAAGCTGTGACACCCTAAACCCTACAGATTGTAGCAGACCCCACAAATCCAATCTCAACCCCCAGAACGCCTGAACTCCAAATACCTAAGCCTGGAACCCCCACGACGCTGACCCTGAACCCCTAAACCCTAAGCTCGCGGGACTCTAAAGCACCTTACCTCTCAACCCCTACCTCAAAGGTAGGTAAAACAGTGGCCCAAAATTAAGAAACAACAAAAATGCCAAAGAGGCGGATATTCTACACACTTCAGCGTCCAGGTGAAACATTCAGCCAGTATTAGTCAGTCACTAAACAAAACAGGTCTCTACTACACCCCAACCCCTAAGCCCTTCTTAACTCCGACCAAGACACTGACGGACGCATCTTCGGACGCCCGTTTTGGGCGCAACCAAAGGCTCCCCAAGCCACTCCGGGAGAGCCGAAAAGGCAGTTTCATATGGGGCTTGCATAAAAATACTATATAACAATCGGGTCTAGATTTGGGATTATGTAGGGGTTTATTATATCGGAATAATAACCCCAAAGGTATAAAAGAGAAAATGGAGCATGACATGGCAACCCTGAAGACCTAGGTCCCCTTAAATGAAGCGGTACTTAAAGTTTCAGGCACTCATTGTAGGATATCGGGTTGAGGCAGGGGTTTCCGGGGGGTTGAGGACATGGGATTTAGCAGTGGTGAGCCTTGAACAGAATTAGGGGGATTACGGGCTGATACAGGCTTTGAAGAAATCAAGGACTAGGGTTCTGCAGCGCGCAACCTCCAACGTTACATCCCGGAACCTAGACCCTTAATCTCAACCCTTGGATCCTAAACTTGAAAGCCTTAAAACCCTCACCTTAAAACTAAACCCTGAATCCCAAACCCGAACCCAGAAGCCTAAAGCCTGAAAACTGCACACTTGAAGTTTCTGTGGAGGGAGGAAATCTTGCACCCCTTAGGATCCCCAATGAACTGTACCTCCTATAGGGTACAAAGCATATACGTTGGTGCAAGATTCCTCTATCAACCCGTGCATTCAGAACTTTGCGTCGGAATCCTCATCCTGCAAGTGTCTTCAGTTTTGCATCTAGGTTCACGGCGTATTGATGGCAATGGCGAAGCTTGCGAACAAGGTACATATTCTGCAACGTGTGGGCGGGGGGGGGATAAGATACAGAGTGCTAGACACCCGTGCGCTGTAAGCAAGAACTCCTGATCCATGACATCGTAGCTCTAAGCATCAAGCCCCAAGCCCTTAATCGTGGAAACTACGAAGCAAAATGACACCCTGCTTGAAGGCTCAGGGGTTGTTATAAGTGAGCTACAAATAGAAAGATGAGGTGCTCTACCCTTAAGGTGCACGAGTCCGCCCCTACCCATGCGCTGCAACTTGTAGCGCGTGGATAAGGTCGGGGCGGGATATTCATAATTGGATGTCAGGTTTTATGCATAGGGCATTCATAATTCCGTTTCTCACTACACTGCCATACACAGCTAGAAGCCTAGTGCATCTTCCAAGCGACTCTTCATGACTGGCAAAGTAATCAGGATCTTCAGGTAAGCGCACGGCTCCAAGCCCTCAGCCCTAGCCCCTGACCGTCAAACATGATTGCTCACGCTTTGCAAGCGCGCAGCCTTTCTCGCAAAAGTCAAGGGCTCAGTCCAAGAGTCTGTGAAGCACCCAGGAGGCACAAAACCCTGTCATTCAGCACCAACTTTCAGGCTTGAATACATACCAAACAATGGAAGACCCAACCCCAAATCTTGGTGGGCGACGTATGGTCCAGGCCGTCATTGGATCATCATGCTGGGTCTGCCCTAGTCGAATCCTGATGTACCTTTGCCTCCAATCCGCAAAAATGAATGTTAGGGCCTAGAGCAGTACAATTTCCATTCAGCCTGCATACCGCATCAAGCCCTCATAGGACGCTGGCAATACGGGAAGCGCTTCAACCTTGATCCAAATGCGGTGAAACAAGCCACATCCCTTACCATCAAAACTTGAACTTCGATCCCCCAATCTCAAAAGGAAGTTTCCGCAAATTAGCCTTGTGTCGTTTCCATGAAATGCTTGGTCTCCAGGACCCTGTATTTTGACAGTCCCAGACATAAGTACGGTTTTGGATGGTTGAACCAAATAAGGCTATACTATACACGAAAAAGAAGGTTTCTCTCTCTTTCTCTCTCTCTCTCTCTCTCTCTCTCTCTCTCTTGCGCGGTATAGCATCCAGATGGAAAAACAGCACTCACATGGCAAACAAAACCTGGGCTAGATTACTTTCAGAATCGCAGAGTCAATGGATTGGGATGCTAGAGTTTGCCCACTAAACCTTAAACCCTAAACGCTGAACTGCATAGGGTCTTGTGCTCTCTGGCTTCCTCCCCGCTCGCCCCTCGCCCGCTGCATTGCGGAGCAAGGTTGGATGCTAAAAGCCCCGCCATCCTTAGGGACCAGGGTGCGAAAGCGATTCTGATTTGGGGTTCTAGCGGGCTGATGGAAAAGAAAATGGAAACAATTAATATTATAATAGGGTATATATTGGGGGGGTTATAATCCCCATATACCCCATATTCTATCTACCTAATGGGGACTATATCGGCCCCTACCCACTAAATATTTCTGGTATAACAGCAATATGTAGGGACCCTCATACAATTACCATTCTCCCTCGTGGCTACTGTTGGGGGTTGGGGCCCAACCTAACCTATGAAAAGTTCTGACATTGGTTCACTCCCCCACTCCCCCCAAACACCACTTGGATGGTCAGGGCCATGTAGGAAGTAGGTCAATAGCGAATACTGAGCATAACTGGGCTTCTTACATGGGTGCTAAAGATTATAAGTATACTTACAAAGTCTCCCTCAGCGACGGCAAAATGACCCTTGGCTGCGACAATCGTCCTCCTTCAGCCCTTGCAAAATTTGGCTTTAGGTTTACGGCTTAGAGTTTAGGGTGAGGATCCCGGTCTATCAGCAGGTGATGTCACACCAAAATCAGAAACGCTCGCCCAAGACGGATAGAAACATGGATGTATGTTCGGTAGTTGATCAGAGTCCGTGGTCCGCCAGGTTAGGGGTCAGAGTTCAGGACACAAAACGGGCCACACAAACTTAACCTACCTCGGCCACATTTGCTCTCCTCGAGACGGACATGAAAACACGGTAGTTTGCCTTTCGAAAGGACAGCAGCGATTGCAGGACTTCCATGTCCAACCCCACAATGTATCTTGTAAGAGACTGCTTTGGCGGCGTGGCATTTCCAGCGGCCGCCAAGATAACCGAGGTTCTTCACATTCCTTTCCAACATACCAGCCTTTCAACTGCTTACTTGCCGGTTCATGGGTAGGTAGAAGAAGGGTTGCCTCGGGCTTAGATGTAACTAGCTACCCATAGACCTTAACCACCAAAAAAGTCCGTTTACGCAAATTCCAAGCGAATCAAATGTAAGGACCTGTCGATCAACTCCTGCGCGCTGCAAGAGACCCCATGGCCTCCATGCAGCACGTGGATATGGAGGCGGTGTAGCGGCCGATCTTGTCATTCAAGGCTTATTTGCGCCGACTGCTGCTCCTTCGAGTTAGATCACGGCCCTGCACCTTCCCCAACAAAAGTGCGAAGAGGAAAAGGGGGCACTGATGCTTTGGGTCGGAATCCTAGCGGAAACCCAGGCACTGCAAACGGAACTCCAGAAGGGGAAGCGTCTGATTCGGGGATTTACGCAACTTGCCATGAAATCTGGATTTGTTAGGAGCTTTCTTATATAGACAGCAATCTAACTCCTCGATTGAGGAATGTGCCGAGGATATTTCTGCTTCCCTAGGGTTTGAAGACTCGCTTACCCTAAAACTCCCCCCCCCCCCACCTGCAATGCTTGGGTTTAGGGCTGAAAGTTTGAAGACTCCTAGTACTCCCTTCCCCTGCGGCTAGACCCCTCCCCAGCACTCCAAAATGCAGTGCTTTACATACATGGTTTCAGGGGCTATGGTTTGGGCCTTACCTGAAGGCTCAGGGAATTGAGGCTATTCACCTTGTTTAAGGGTTGAGGGTTAGGCGCCGACCAAGCCCCGCTGTGCTGCCTCTCTAGGGTTCACCGTTGATTACTTCTTCAGGACTCAGCGTATGTCTGCTGAACCTTCAAGTATGCGGATGGTTGGTAAGGAAACCCATAATAAAATCGCAGCCCCAAGCCTAAACCTTGTGTTAGACGCCCCCGCACAGTAATAGTGGCGTGTGTAGGAACATATAAGGACCCCAATCTGAGTATCAGCCCCTTGTGTCAGCATTAATGGGTGGGGCCTAAGACCTAACCTACTGGGGCCTAGGCTTTAAAGATATCATTGAGAGGACTTGGCGGCTGGTCAGACATGCTGACTGGTTGACCCCCCCCCCTCTCAAGTCTAATCACCCACCCGCTGAACAGTGAACATTGGCAGTGTGGTCCTACGTATGTATGAGGGGAATCTTTCTGATTGGGAGGATCATCGGGTAGGTGATTTTTCTGGGGTTACACTCCAACTCATACAATCAGAGTATGCAGCGCAAACGCGAGGTCGAATCTTAGTTCTGGACAGGCAGCGATATACACCTCCTCAAGCCCTGGCTCCCACACCTTAGATTCAAACTGTGAACCCCAAACGTAAATTTTTACGACAATCACAAAAGACCGGTTCGCAAAGCATCTGTCGCACAGCTGGGTCGGGAGTTCCGCTCACGCGCGAGCAGCTTGTTACCTTCTGCCAAATTAACATGGCACCCAGTGTAACCCCCTCCTTAGAGGGATGTTTACAAGGCCATCTGTTGAGTTTGGGAGGATCTCCTAAGGAGGAAGTTTGGTAACCCCAAAGCCCCAGATGAGGACCCTAGAACAGCGATGTCATCCTTCAACCTCAAAGAGGCGGTCTCCCAATCTTCCTTAACAGAATCCCTATGCCTCAAGGTAGGTGTACAACTCTGAAACCCGTGATAATCCTGGATCACAGAACGTAAGCCTGAGCCCAGAATATGAACTCCTAAACCCTCAATCCCTGAAAGCCCAAACCCTGGGTTTCGCGTGCTCTTACCACCCTCTGGCAGAAGATGGATGTCTTTTCATCTTGCTTGGACGAGCATAGTGCCTGGTAAATGCTTGGGAGTCTCTCAGAAAAACGGGCCCTCCGGGACTCTAGGTTTATCCAGGTAATACACAAGCATGCTCACGGTCCCCTTGGGGATTCTACAGGGACTGTGCTTTTCAAAAAACTCCGAATTATAGCTGGGGTGAAAACCCCAGATGAATACTAAGTCCAATGAGCCTCGAAGTGAGGGCTTGGATGAAGGTGTGAGAGGTGTGGTCAAGGGAGCCCATTGTGGAGTGCAAAGCTCAAGGTTGCCTCTCACACCTTTGAGCAGTGCAAGTGCATTGGTAGTCATCACGGGAGTGAATGTGGGAACCCAATATTGGCGTGTTAGTTGAGGCCGAACACGGCGCGATTGCAAGGGAAGCTTGTGCGGTATTGACAAAGAATCCTGAAGCACGATATGGCAGTACTGCAAACATCAGAAAATCCTGATAATATCCTCGAATCCCCTATATCCTGCCGGTGCCCTTGCTCACTACCCCTAAGTGCGGGAAGGATCGACTGAAAAAGGCAATTTACCTACGACAGATGCCCCCAGCCGTTGCAGTAAATACTTAGGCCCCAAAGGCGTTTTCATGTAACGAATGGAGGGTCCCCGAGTTTGTACATTGTAGCTAGCAGTCTTAGGGGCTTACACAGGTTTTGAGGTTCAGAGCAGCTATGACCCTACCATAACTGTACGTACCTTATATAACACAAAGAATAGCCCTCTAAGTCGCCGAAGATGGTTCGAATCGTGTATAAAACTATCAGTTATCATTGGGCGGTAATTACCCTACCCCCCTGAATGATGTGGACTTTATTTAGCCTGAACCTCCAGGTGGGCCTGCATAATTAGAGGGGCGTAGGAACTGAGTACTAATGTTTTGAGCAGGCAAATTTCAATGCCGCAAGTCTTGCCTGGACCCCAAAAGTAGGTAAAATGATGGCCCAAAACCCATAATTATAGCCTAAAAGGCAATTATTCTACATACTTTTGGGGTTCAGGTGGTTGAGTAGATGACGGTCGAACCCTGAACTGCGAGAACAATGACGTCCTCGTGCGTGCTTCAAAACAGCCGGAAATCCTTGTCATAGGTGTCCACGAGGGGAGGGCTGATATTCAAAATGCCCATACGGGACACAACCCCAACCCAAACATGCCTACCACTTACAGGTTCAAGGAAGTTATAACTTAACTTAACTGTATTAAGTAGTACTTAAAGAACAAAGTATCAACCCCCTGTCCGTAATATGGTTTAAACTGATGTAAAAGTGTCATCTAGAATTGGGTTATGACTAGCCTTAACCTCCATGCTCATCTTACCGAAAGAGATTCAGTTGGAAAGACTGTTACCTGGCTCTTGCGGCACCTTTCGCCAAAATCAGGTTCCCAAAACGCGGATGGGCAGTTTCTCATCAAGGAAACCCCACACAAACCAGGTGCTGAGTAGAGAAGACGCGAATGCATCTCCATCGTAGCCCCTGCACACTTTGCAATGAGCATCCTTATCATCTGTTCGCCCATTCCCTGCTAAGCACCTTGGATGATAAGCGTTTTGAAATATATTTTTCATGAGCTCCCACAAGCAGGTCCGTGGGCAACAAAAACGGGCAATAAATCCATTGCATCCACTCTGTTCTGAATGGCTTGCTGGGTTGCCGTGGGGCTTGGTTTGAGGTGTCCGGTTTACAGTTTATGTTTTCGTTGAAGCTTAAGGGCAAGGTGTACTGCTAAGTATTGAGGGGCCCACCCAATGTCAGTCATATCGCACGTAGTATCCAACAGTTCCTGCGTAGGGGCAGTAACCCATGGCCTGCTTCGTAAAACCTCAAACTCAAGAGCACCTAGGCGGGACCCCTGGAAAGGAGGGTTTAGGCTTTAAGGTTTAGAGCTTAGGTTAACCAATGTCCCCGTGTCCCGCAAATGTATATGATAGGATTGTTTTGATGGCCCCCCAAATTCAACACCAGATATATACACTCACTAACCTTCCTAGGGAACCCTATATACTCTGACCTCACCAACAACCATAATGCAAACTCCACTTCATGTAAACCCTAATCCGCATAAATCACTATGTAACCCCAGCTTCCATTTCATTCCCTATTAGTTCTTCTCCATTTGGTTCTCCATCCGGGTGATATTCCTAAACCCTAGTCGCAAAGCGGCGCTGCAGGCACTTACCACAAACCATAATAACAACCCTAAACGCTATACCGCTGCATATACATTCACTACAACAGAGGCGGCTTCGCAGGTTCAATGGTTTAGGGCTTCGGGCTAATATGGATGAGGGCGTAAACCTTCAACGATTTCTTGTGGATGAGCGTAGGAAAAACAGATGAACTTCAATGGCACGAGTTAGATTAGGATTTAGGGTTTGGGGTTCAGTTTTTGAGGTTTGGGGTCTAGGGTCAATTTAGGGTCTAGGGCTCAGAGTCTAGCGTTTAGGGCTGCAGGGTTAGAGTTACAGCTTTAAGGCCTATACATTAAACACATAGGCTTCTAGCTCCGCTGTTACGGGCTGAGTTTGCGTGGTCGTTCTAGGAGGCCCTCTACCTTGTTGAGGATTCTCGGGACCCTTTTCTTATTGCATGCAACCCTAAACCCTATAAGCTCCGTAAGTCCCCTTATACGGTTCTATTTGGGAACGGAAATCTTCTATTCGCATGAAAAACTTCAAGCCCAGTAGAATCTATGATTGAGGCTAAAGCGGCTTAAGGGTTTAGCTCTCAGGCTTCAGGATTTAGGGCTTTGGATGTAGGCTTTAGGATCCCTAGGATGTCGGCTTTGGATTTAGGATTTGGATGTCCGCTGTTTAGAGTCTAGAGTTAAAGGGCTACAAGTAGGGGCTAGTGGTTAGGAACTCGGGGGTAAGATGCAGGATTTAGAGTAAGATCTTCTGTGGACTCCAGCCCAGCATAGTTGGCACCAATCGAACACTTGGACCAGAGGAAAATTGTGGGAGACTTTGAAGGAAAGCCATCGAAGGAGAAGTAGTTTGGCACAAGCCGCGTTTGGAAGCCCCCCCGAAAAAGAAGCCTCGGACGCTAAACCCTAAACACCAACTCTGGCCATGAATGTATCTAAGGTTAACACCATTGGCTCCCTGTTTGGAGGTTCAGGGGCAATTGTAGTTCAATTATTAAGGATTGTATGAGCATTATATAGGGCCACATAGGGAGATCTCTCTCTCTCTCTCTATACATATATATATACAGATATAGATATATATAGACACACGTGTCTACGGCTAGGGTACCGGGCGTTGGATTGAGACATTAGGCCCATGAGGCTTTGGTAGCCCCCATCAACCCTCTAGTTGCCTAGTATGGTTTTAACTGAGTTGAGTCGGGTTTAGGGGTAACACCATGGGCTCGTTGTTTTGGCCATTACTTGGTACTTTCCCTAAGGGGGATCCCGAAAGAAACCCCAAAATACTGTAATCCTTATTGTTGGGACCCCCAATAAATGGTACCCCTGATTTGGGGAAACTCCCATCTGCATGATGGAAAGCCACTCCCTGCAAGGTAGGGTTAGGGGTTTTAGGGTGTTTGGGTCCTCTGAGAAACGAACCTCCCTTCAAAGAGATTGTATGAGGTGATGACTTAGACATTAAGGATATATTGGTCAAGGGCATCCAATATACTGGATGCTGGACATGACGACCATTTGAGGAACGAGAGAGCATGTGCGAGGAGACTGAGATGATAGCCATTTAATCTGTTCACCCTAAACCCTTAACCCCTACTTAAACCCTGAGCCTGTTCAGCATCATCTTGGTATCCAACAGCCACACACCCCAAAGTGCGCTGGCCCGGAGATGAAATCAATATGGGCAGTATTCCTTTCGCCCCAGGGCTATCATGACCCAAATATGATTTGTATTTATACCCCGATTGGAACCCAATCAGAGTATACAAGTACACTTAGAGTTCAAAATAGGTTATCACTGCATTGATCCGCCAAGTAATCCCGCACCAATTATGAATCCCTTACACGCTCATGAGCAATACTCCCCCCCCCAACATAGCAGTGAGGGGTTTTGATCATTACAGGGGGAGGGGTTTACGCAGAGACCACTAATCTCACGCCTGTCTTCGCGGAGGAATACGAAGAGCCTGGTAGACCCAACACCCCAAGATGAGGACCCGGTTGCAGTCATTTCTTATAGGGTCTTTGTTATGGGGCTGAGGTTACTAAAGCCCTCTTATGAGGATAGGCTTAATCGCAAGTTCTTATCACACAAACATCATTCCAATCGCATTGGTAGGCAAGGAAGCTACTTACCGAGAGCTGTCAATGCAAGTCTTGTCTTCTGGACTGTCTAAACCACTCAAACGTCTGGGATGTGTCTCGACATGACAATACCCTTCGGGACCCTAGGGTTCCTGGGTATGGCGCGGAGAAACTCCCATTTAGAATAACCACCTCAAATGCGCGACGCTACCGCGAAAACTTTGCGTTGCACCTAAAACCATGCCCCGACCACATGCCTTCTTACCTAGACATCCAAAACTCCTCAGCATGCTGAATGCTACATGGAGCTTATCTTGCGGAAGGACTGCTAAAGAGGGACATGTTCCAAACTCCCAAACGCAATCAAAATCTGTCCTCATTAAAGGACAAAGTTGGGATACTGCTGCCCGACCGCTGAGAGTCACGACAAGTTGTAGCTGCAACTACACTACTGACCATGCTCCCAGCTAAGGCCTATGTAAAACCTCATTAGGGCTAAAGGCTCTTCTCTACAGAAGATTAGAATGTGCTTCAGGGGGGGTGGTCCAAGGGTGGTAGGTAACCTAGTAATCCCCATTATTCCCTTATACTCCCTAAGCTTCCCTAACTTTCCCCAAGGCTCCCCCCTTGAACCACCCCCCTCTAGGATCCTATAAGAAGACTCTGACTCTGCAGGGAGCAGTGCCAACACAAAACCAGTCCATCAAGGTGTTACCTTGGACTAGGCCCCCGTCCAGCGATCGTGGAACAACAGGTTCAGGACCAACTACAGGAGGCGAGTTTCCAAGACAAGGGGTATATAGAGACCATGGGGGGAGACGTAAGGGACCTTAAATGCAGGGGGACCCGTAAAAACATCATAGTCTCTGGTGGGCACCACAGTATTTTCCAGGAACTTCTAGACTCGTAGCCAGGCAAGCCTAACCTTTCTGTAGTGTCACGCTGCTTCAGCTCATGTGTGTGTGTGTGTGCAGCGTAACACCATGAAGCGCTGCCAATGGCCTCCCGCGGGTTGGTTGTTGGGATGTTTTATTGGGTCTTAAGCGCTACCTGCACCCCGGATGTCCTTCCTTTTGGGAGGTCTTTCCTGCATATCTACAGCGCATATCCCCCCAAAAAAGTAGACATCCAGGGTCTACCTGGAGTAACCTGGGGCTTGTTTTTTTTGTACATGGCCTCTGGGTGTTTGATTTCTGCACATGACTTGTAAAAGTGTACTTTTGAGGAGGTTCAAGTACAAAAGCGTACATGCTGATGTTGCCTCATGTTTCCTAACCACATTTCACACATGTGATCCCCGAGAACCTATGAAAAACCTGCCTTATGTTTCCAAACAGTATATCCCACAACAACCTAGCAAAAGACTGGAAGACCCACAAGGTGCCCCCGATCCCCAGAAATGAAGCCTGCCAGCGTTGAATCTTCGACTCCATGGCGCCCCGTCATGGCTGGTGTGCAAATGCTCAGGCGACTGGGCTGAACTTCTTTAAGGCTCCCTCATGTAACTGGGGTCCCCGGGTTATATAGAGATGGTTTTCAGCTAGTCCTCCCCAGCATAGGCAAAGTGCAACCGTACCAAATACCGGTCTATTGACCTGGCATTGGTCACCCCGGGATGTACATGCCGGCTAATTTGCGCCAGCTTCCCAATAAAATCCTCATCAGCTTCGCAGTTTGCGAAGCTGGGCGATAGAATGAACTTCACATGAGGATTAGCAAGTTTTCTCTTCATATCCACATAAAAGTGATGGAAATAATGAATAGATGGCACGAGCGAAAACCGTGTCAGGCCCTGATTGTAGCACATTCGTGCCAAAGCACAGTAGCTGTTGCAAAACTGGAACGCTCCTTCTCCCATCAGGTGCGCAAGGCCTCTCGACAACCACAACCCATGGTTATGCAGAACTCGAAAGAACTCCAAGGCCCCTGAAGCAGCCTTCTCAATCTCGAGCATCACTGGCCCATGCCATGCCTCCAATGCATTGTCCAACATGTTACCACAGCGAGCCCCATGAAGAAAGCGCCCATGAAGAACAAGGTGCTTCAGCCACCTTGTTAACAACATCACGTCCCCACCCTTTGGCCGAGCATAGGGGAAGGAATTTGTACGAGGGTAGTGCAGATTGGTCCTCGTGAAGTGCTTGATGAAGGGGACACATGGCCCATGGAATTCATTTCTCACAAAGAAACTGAAGTCCTCGTAGGCACGATCCATAGTCTCTGCAAAGGTGTTGTGCTCAGCATTCCAATACCCCATTTCCGCCAGCAAAACAATTGCGCTGGCTGCAAAAGAGCCACCAACGCTTTGTTTGTAGATGTGGAATGGATCCCGCTGGTAGACGAGCTCTGGTATGCCCGGTACTCCAGGGACTTGCGCAAGGGGTCCTGGCACTTGCCAAGGCCTCTCAGCATATAGTGTGCTTTCATACACGGGGTTGCGGCTGCAATCCTCGAAGGCTACATGGGGACTTCCTGCCATGCACTCCCAGCAAATTGGGTTACCCAGACACTGGAAGTTGCGTGTAAAATTGCCTGCTTTTACCAGTGCAGGAGCATCACCCTTGACTGCTACGAGGGCACCGTAATACTTGTAGCCATCATCAAACAGAAAGCCGTCTTCAAGCATCCCTGTGCACTCTTCCCGCAACTTCTCCAGAACAGCAGCAAACACATTGCTATTACGTTTCGTGTAGGAGGCCTTGGGCAAGATGGTGTAAAGCATCCGGCTGAAGAAAGTGCTCCCTCTTGCATTATGAAACTGGTTCCTCAGCATTATCTCCGAAGCTTCGGCATAGCCCAGGTGATCCTGCCAGCTGAAGGCGAAATCATTCTGGAAGTTGGGCACCGTGTCTGCACCAAAGACCCCCTGAAAATGGATCACTAAAACAGCTGATTTTCTCAGACCTCGGCCTTCGTCCAGATGTATGCAGTATGGTATGACTCGGTGCAGATGACCATTGCGCAGCTCGTAGACAGCATGCCGTGGCCTTTCCTTCCTGAAAGCTTCCCAAAAGGATTTCAGGCACAAGCTCCCATAGCCATCCAGGTGACTAAAGCCCGCAAAGAGTTGCCCTCCATTCCTCACATTCAGCAGGTAACGGAACCAGCTTTTCAATGCAATGGTCTTGACCTTGATGGCCCCAGCAGTGAAGCTATCAACAAGCAGCTTCTCAGAAAGGCCCACATCTCTAAGAACCCTCAACAGGTCCCTCTCTGATGTATTCAAGTACGGACTGGCAGCAAATCGCTTCAGCGCTTCTGGCTGCAATGCTTCAGGAAGCTCAGCCAACGCAGCTCTCGCGTGCCGTCTGAGATCTGTGGCTGGTGCCTGGGCAGCATGACATTATCTGGGCCCTGGCAACCTCAACTTACCTACCCCAAGCTGGGGCTCACACGCCATTGGCAAGGGCATGTGCCAGGGAACGCATGACAGCTCCAACACGAAGATCACGAGGGCGGTTGTAATCGTTTTCACCTGGCATGCATGGCATGCATTCTAGGGAAAATGTTGATAGACATGTGTGCTGAGCTCATGTGAGATGATAGGCACATGCACATTACTCTCAACGCATGAGGTCTCGAAGCTACCCCCACATGCCCAAATGTGGGTCAGGCCACAATGGGTTCAACACACATCAAAACTGCTTCCATGCAAGCTTCCTGGAAACCTCATTAAATTAGGCCATGAAAATTCTGTAGAAATCCAGGGAAGCATGCATTGCCGTGACACATGCGGTTCAGTGATCTCCTCTGGATCACTTCTTGCCACGCTTCCCAGGCTTGGGTGCACTTGGCTCGGCCACGGCTGGCTTCGGAGCTGCCTTTGGACCGCCTTTGGCTTTTGATTTTGCTTTCGGGGCAGCAGGCTTAGGAATGGGGACGGACTTCGTGCGGACCACCAGCGTGACACTATCTTGCGTCCTGAGATTTCCAACTTCGCAGATGAGTTAGTTAAAGGTTTAATTCTGAGGGTCAGACACCTTTGTGGCGTCCTTGTAGAATTTCCGCAGTGCATCCTCATTCCTCGGATGATAGTGTGAACACCCTACTAGTCCGAACAGTTGAATACTTCAAGAAGGTATATGATGCTCCGAGGCACTCCTTTGCATAGCCCTCAACAGCTCCGTTCGAATAAATGTCCGTGATGCTGGCAAGAACAGACTCCAAATGCGTTGTCAAAGTGCCACACTTCGCAACAATCCTTAGATGAGGCTGATGCAGGGGCTTATGGTTTGAGACCGAGCACAGGGGTACAGAGTACAGGGGTACAAATAATGGTCAGGAGCAGGTATGCTGCAAATCAATGTACAATCCGACGTCCCAGAAACACATCCTGAAGGCGATTTGGAGGGTGAAAGGGATTTACTAAGTAGTATAAGGGTATAATAACCCCTACATAACCTATACATATAGTCACCCCATATATACCTATCCCCATGACTATATAACCTATGATACATACTTAGTAATCCCCTCGAGCCTCCATAAAGTTCCATCCTTGAATGGGGTGTTTCAAACATATACGCCTAGTTGCTGCTGGTGGCAGGGAGTGCTGAGCTTGGGCTCGATGTCCTCGTACTTCTTCTTGAGGTCCTTACAAAGGCTAAGCGAGAATGTATACATTTGGGGGAGCTGGGCCACACGACCTGATGGACTGAAAGTAAATAGGACCCCATGACATTTCTGAACCCAAGAGCACTTGTTGCGAGCATGCCCCGCAATGACCCTTACTATCACCACCAAGAATCAGCAACTTTGTTGATACGCTTTGCCACACCATCCATGTACTTAAAGATCACACTGGATGGCGTAGCATTCCTTGGAACACAAGGCAAGAGCGCCGCTTCTGGTCTGGATCCGCTGCCGGAAGGCTGGGCAGCCTCGTTGGCACCTGCAATGTTTGGGGCTTTATAGGGTTATAGGGTTTCCAGTTACAGGGTAGTGGGGGTCTATGTAGGGCTTGTGTATAACAAGGGTTTAGGTTAGGGTTACTGCTGATGGGTGAAATCTTGCACCACTTATAGGGCCCCTAAACTATATTGTACTTTCTAGGACTTTGGGGACTTTATAAAGGCAGCACAGGATTTCCCCCGTCAACAGTATCAGTGTAGGGTGAGGGCTGGGGCATCATTGCCACGTGGAGACTCAATTCAAGGTTGAGTGCACTGCCATTCTAACGGGTGCGCCTCGGGAAGCCATGTCCATATCCACTTTCATGGGGTTGGTCATAGCAGCTGCAAGACCGGCGCCCGATGTCTCAGCCTCCATGTTCGTTTGCTTGCTGACAGATCTTTCCTTGGTCTTCTCCCATTCCATTTCTAGATCTTCCTCGTACCAGTACTTCGGCTTCTTTTCGTACTTGTCATACCTGAGAGAACGTGAATGGGGGCAAGAATCATGGGGTGTAGGCAATGGGTTATGTGGAGAAATTTTCACGCGAAGCCAGGTAGCGAGATCAATTCCGTGGGATCGGCTTGGCAATACTCCTTGACTGCCTTGATGCGGGGCCTGGGCTATAACTGATTGTATGAATCTGCAAAATTGAAGATGGGAAGCACGCAAGAACATTCTTACATGTGGTGCAGCCCAAGTGCTCCTTCAGCTTCAGAACATCCCGCATTTTGTCCTCCGTGGCCCACTGGGCCTTGATCTTCACCTTCGTTTTTTCTTTCTCTTTGATTTCCAGTGTCACAGCAGTAACGAACTTCTCCTGTCAGTGGATTGTGGGAAGGGAAATTCAGACTTCGCCAACATGGGAATCCAAGGTTATGCCTTGTCCAAGCCAGCTTCAAGAAGGCGTTGCTGAAGAAGCTTGCGATCATCGCCGCCCTTCAGCCAAAGATTATGTATCTCCTCCGGGATCTGCAAGTTCCTAAGTGGAGTATAGCCTCTGCCTCTGTACATGCTTTGATGTTTTCTGCATAGTGGGGTATAATAGCATGCCCAGGTTCCCATTTTTTTCCGCTCGCACAAGCGGTTTAACCGCTTGCGCAAAGCTTCATCAGAGATCTCGTAGTCATCCGAAGGGCTTTGATCAAGCAGCGCATGCAAGCTGCGGTTCTCAAGGTCTTTGGCATCGTTTGCCAACTGCAAGGCTCTGATTTGCTCACGAAGTTCCTCAATCTCATTGCTCTGAGGAGCGCCGCCGGTGGAATCTGCTTGCTTCGCGTCTGGCTCGGTCTCCTTCGAGGCAGCTGGGGAGGCAGCCTCAGGTCATTGCAGGGGATGGGCGCTAAAGAGGTTTGCAACATTTGGGGATGTTGTGGCCAGCATAATAATCACCTCCCCCTAATATTCAACCCCCCCACTCCCCCTAATATTAACTACTCCCCAATACACTATCATACTGTTGATGGAGGAAATCTTGCACCATCTAGGGGCCCTGAAGTACTGTAATTTCTGGGACTTTAGGGACTTAAGGTGGTGCAAGATTTCCTCCATCAACAGTATACTGCACCGGATAGTATTTAATGTTAGGGGTAATATTAGGAGGGGGGGATTAACGGGCATATACACACACACACACGCACACACACACACACACTGTGCAGCCAAGGTAGCAAAACTGAGTGTTTTCTTCTGCAGGGGTGTCAGGGCATCACGCTGCGTTTCTGCAGCATCCACACTTTCTGGGTCCGCAACAGCTTGTTTCTTAGCAACCTTCATTGGGGTCGTCACGGAGGGCTTGGACCCTGCAGGCATTGCAGCCAGCGCCGCTGGCGACGTTATCTTCGGGGAGGCCATTTGCTCACGGCGGCGCTTGAGGTCCTTCAAAGTTGATAGGACAGTAGAGGAGATTCGGGTCATGTTGGGGAAAGGGATTCCAGAATCAATGCAATTCACCAAAGGTGATCATGCTCATGTCCTGCAACTCCTGCTGCATCCGAAGCACTTCTGGGTCATCTTCAATCTTCACTTGTTGGGCTTGAAGTACTGCCATCCCTTCGCGCAGGGTGCCTGTACTCCATGCCCTGCTTTGAAGTTTGCAGGGAGCTGCGGAATCCCTTTCCTCAGCCATGCCTAGCCCAGGTGCCACAAACACGTGAGCTCCTTGGGAAAATCTCGCAGGGCTTCAGCGACTCAACTGCAAGTCATGATTCTTCCCCGCAAGCAAAGCAACTCCCCAAGAGCCAGTGTATTGTTTTGCATGTGGCGGAGCAGCTGCATGACATGTTGCCACACATGGAATTGGCTGGGCATTGCGGATACTTCCACAACATGAATTTGTGCCCTGCGCCGGTGCGCGGCTGGCTTTCTTTGAAAGAATACTTCCACAGTATTCTACATGGCCCCAAAGTATGCAAAACAAACCCTGTTCTTCTTGCGATTGCAGTGGACTAGGTCCTGGAAAGGTCAGAGGCAAGACAGACTGGTACAGGGGTATAGGGTTGGGCTCATGAGAGGTTCTGGGCAGGCTTCTAAAAGTGTGCCGGACATTCATGGGTCTTTCTTGTGTTGTTTTAGGGGGCATCCAAGTTTCGGCGAAATGCGGGCGGACGCGTCCGGACGGGTGGCGGCCGGACGTGGGCGGACGGGGCCTGGAAATCCAATTTTAGGACCTTTTCTAAAAGAACGCACATGACGTCCGGACGGGGGCGCGGGCGCCCGGGGAAAACCGGCCTTTGGACGGGAAAAACCGGCCTTCGGACGGGGCGCCTGCGAGCCTGTTTTCAAAAAGCGCACATATTTTCGAAAACTGCACATGAAGGTTTTCTGTTTCATCTCAGGTTCTTGGGCCAAGTCCAATAAAATGAATTCTCAGAAGACTGTCCCTTCACCAAGCTAGAAAGATCCTTCGCAACATAAACATCATAACTACTTTGTGATTAGTTGGTTGCCCTATATACCCGCTCGAACATTACATAGCTGTTTTCTGATTAGTTGGTTACCCAGGTTGGAACACATAAAGCTACTTTCTGATTACCCTATAGATTTTGGGCTACCTGTTTGCTTACTCTCCGCCCATTTGGGGCTCTTGATGGGAGCTGTTTGCT